>WOGJ01144374.1:0-17162 GCA_015342185.1 Leptinotarsa juncta | reverse complement strand
AAAGTCCAGTGTAAAAACTCCCTATATATATATATATATATATGCCCAAGTGTTTGTTTGGGGACAGTTTAAGTTTATACCGGTATAAGCATATACCGCAGAAGTTTATACTGGTATAAACTCATGTCATGTCATGGATGTCCATATTATTCCAGTAAACAATGATAATAGACAAGTATCCCAGAGTTGCCACACCTACGTCAAGAACAGCTAATATTGTGACAATAAACAGAATGATATGTAGATAGGAATGTATGATTGTGAATGAGTTGTACTTTCTGATTACATGCCGAAAACATCTGACATTGTTATTTTCTAAATTTATTACTGAAAATAGATTGCCTGTTAACTATGATTAGCCCTTCATCACTTGAAAAGCTCGCTTCAACACACTTGTTGCATGATTCCTCGTTAAAATTGATTGTAGATTCACTTGAATCACTTAAAAACAATTATTCCCAAGTACCTAATATTTTAATATAGTTATAAGTTTATCTCTTTCATTCAACGGATCCGTCCTTTTCTATTGGATAGGACATTCGAAATTCTCTCTCACACATTACTTTGATTTTTCAACTTTAAAGAGTGGCAATGGTATTTCTTGAACGTGTAATTTTGCTCATTATATAGTCTTTAACACAAATGGGTAGGCAATACCATATAGGCATATTCTCTGTGGTTTAAATTTTTCATCTTGAAAGGTTTCAGTTAGGTAAACAAGTTGGCGAAGGATGATGAAAAAATAGATAAAAAATTTTTCTATTAAAAATAGCCTTCAATATATTTTAATAGGCAATATACAACATTTCTCTTGGTCTATGTGCAGTTTTATAAAAAGTAAATTTTATTCGGTAAACAGATTAAGGTCGATCTCTGTTCTGATCTTAGACTTCCATGAAATTTACGATATACGATCAGGTACATGGGACACACACACACATACGCATACATAATACAAATATAGCGACACTTCAGTTGTCGGTATTCCTATCCAATAAGCTGTAAAAATTTAATTAATCGACGTTGCCATTTCTACAGTGGAAGATTAAAATGATTAAAATTAAAATAGTCATAAGATAAAATAGGGAGCAGATTTTCAAATTCTGATCACATTTTTACGCAAAAATTATTTTGAAAAAATGTTACTTTAAAACACAATGAACATAAAAAGTTGGAGGAGAGCGTTTGTTAGTTGCGCCATTTATGGCCGAGTGTCTAATTATGATGAATTAATTCAAATCATATTTTCCAAAATAAATTAGAATGAAAAATAAATGAATAAGGAATAAATTAGACTGAACATCATATGAGAAAATAAATTATCTTACGAATATGCAAATGGACCACGAGCTTTTCTATTTTAAATGCAGTATTTTTCGCTATAAATAGGATAAACTATAGTCGCCATCTAATTCAGCTTTCTTTAGCAATGCCCTCTAGTGGTACTTCTGGTGGCTGCATTCCTCCTGATTGTACCTTTGTCTAATAGATGGTGCAACGACACTTAGTGAAATATATGATAAGGACACAATATAGAAGTAGTTACTTCTATAAGGTAATAACGATATCTTTGTATATAGACTAATATCTAATATACAGAGACGATATCATTGTAAAGTTGAGAAGGAATCATAGTATACAATGATAGTACTGAAATAATATATAAAGCAACAGACCTTTTCAACAAAAATAAACAGTTATCGTATACTACAAAATGGCTAATAACCTTAGTAGTCGATGCCAGAATAATAATTAAAAAACATAGTATTTAGTAATAATGTAGGATAATAGTGAATATAATACACATTATACACCAATGGACACAGTAACGAGATAGGTACCTATAATAGAACAAGTTATTTCACTACATGAAGGTAATCTACGAGACGATAGTATACTAATAATTGGAGGTCGTGAATTAACTTTTTTCATGTAGGTACACTACCGTATACCATCATGTATACAAGATTCCAAACCAAGTTACGTCACAACATTTCGATTGTTAGCATCCACAGTCGTCTTCGGGTGATAACTGGACTTATTCCCCCGAGATCTGACTATTTATAGATCATTTGAGTGCTTTCACCTATCCCCTCTTCCCTCTATCCCCTTCTTTGGTTTTAGCGGGAAATGAGTGTTTAGCGGGAGTTGGTCGTTTTCCGCTTGATTAGAGATTTCCATATGTTGCGTAAAAGTTCAGTTATCACCCCAAGACGACTATGGATAATAACAATCGAAATATCGTTACCTAACTTAGTTTGAAATCTTTCAATTTTTAATTTTCATTTCCTGTTAATAATATTTTTTTAATTTTCAGCTTGTATCAATATTTCTTTGTAATTTCAGTTTTTTGTTTAATAAAAATTGTTATTTTTCAGTTTATCATTTTAATTTTTTACAGGTTCTTTCAGGTATTTCAAATCAATTTATGATATTAGACAATGGAAGTCCGAACTGATGAAATACACCACGAAACATTGTCAACCACCTTCAAACAAAATCAACCATGTTTCAATCGAAATTAAAAGAACACTTTGGTGTATTTTTGCTGGTTCCGTCAAAAATATAAACTAAAATGGAAAAAAATATTGTTCAAAATGAAAATGTTTTGCAGTTTTTTCTAATAAAACATTGTACTGCTTCTTCTAGCTCTTCCGATTTATCAAGTTCATCAAAGGATGAACCTAACTTAAATTAAATTCAATTCACCAATCTCACCAACCTCTTCAGCTGGTGGAAAAATCATGATTTGGTGGATCAAGTTGTTGGATATGAAAATGAATGTAGTTGGCTCACCTGAAAAAAAGCACGAATATAAAAAAGAATTGTTGGTCATACCGCTGTTCCACCACAACACACTGGGGAAAATAAAAATGTAACCTATTGATTTTAAACATACCAATATTCAAATGGTACTTAACTATTTAACAAATTCGATCTAGCAGCACTGGATACAATGGCTGTCATGTTGGGCATTGAATTTAAGAACATTGACTGCAACAATTAATATAGATGAAGAGACCCACTTTTTGGTTCCTACCTCCAGTTTAAACCTATCATCCAATCAATAGCCCCACTTAATATGCAACACATATTGAAGATGTACTGTATGTTACTTGTATACTGTGACGAACTCATCGTTCTTTTGGGTGATCCTAGATGAAATATTCCTGTGATACCAACTAACTGTGTCACAGATTAAGTAGTGTCTACCAGCGTATGGGAGCACGGTGGCGTATGGTTTTTGGTGGCATAGCCACTGAATAACCAACTTGATCATCGGTTCGAACCCGGTGCATGGCCAGCAACCGAAAATTTTTCAGTTCCACTGCGAGCATGATATGTGTAACGTCATAATGTAATATATCTTTAATCCTTAGTTCGGAAAAGTTTCAACTTTTGAGGGTTGTCGTTCGTATGGGGACGACTACTGGTGAACGAAAAATCAGTTTCAATTGAAACCATGTATGTTAGCACTGCCGTCAATGTACAGCTTGTGGTGTACTATAATTAATAATTCTAACACACATCAAAGTAATTTCCTTGATTATACTCAAATTTACAAGAATAGGAAAAATTGTGTTTAACAAATTTATTGAAGATATTGTTAGTGCTTCAGTTGTAGCAGAGACAATCTTCAACTAGATAAATTGTCGCGTGAAAAATCTGTACTAATGCAATATGTACAAGCGTATAAAAATGTTTAAAGATATACGAGAAATAATCTTTTTAAAATATTCATATTTTTTGTAATGTGAAAAATTATATCAGTATCTTATTTCAAAGAATCAATTCAACTCATAATTATATAAAGTTATAAGTAAAATCTAAAATTGCAATAAACAGGAAATAAGAAATAATTTTCATTAAGTTGTTACAAAATCGACAGCAATATTGAAAAATTTAATTTATCGATTCCAAAGAAATTTAAAATAATAAATTTTGAAATGTATTCATGATGCTTACTTGGTTAGCGAAATGCTAGTTGAGACATGTGCTCTATTTATAGTTGTAATTATTTTACGCCAGAGGCTCCAATTCTACCTATTATTGTAATTCTTTTTTATTTAAAAAAAACTGACAAAAACGGCTAAGCATCTGAAGATGCCCTATCACTCTAATCAGTACTGTTAAAATGAAAAGCTACCTGACAGCCCTCATCTACTGAAATACAAGAAAGACCGTAGTTGTCTTTAGACACTTTGTGTTTCCGTGTTCTGCGATTCCGACACTGGTTCCGTTGTAATGTTGTCTGTGATACTTCGTTTATGGTAGTAAATCATTGCAGGTAGGAAATTAATTAATTTCAAGTTTCAATATTCCAATCATAATTGAAACGTATATTAATTCATTACTCTTTTATTTTTTTAGAAAATAGGTACTATAATTTATTTTCCTCCTGGACACCACTGAAATTTTGGAAGAGTTGTATCTACATCAAAATGGGGGATTTACACAACAGGTGGGTAATAAAAGTAAATGATTTTCATTTCTTTGCTAGCTGATATGAGAAAGTTGTAATGCAAATGTTTTTTAATGTATTGATTCATCATATCACAGCTAATTATTTGTTTGGATAAAGTAGATAATGTTTCATAGTGAATTTTAGTTGTTTTGACTTCCATTGTCTACTCAGAACATACAATGTTACATAATGTTGCACAATGTTGGTACTTTCGGTAAATATGGTTAGCTGTGAATTTCATTATTTAAAACTTCCATTGTCTAATATGATATAAAATCCCTGCAAAAACCAATACAATTGAAAATTAAGAATGAATAGCTGAAAATAATTTATTGAGCAAAAACCCCTGAAATTAAATTACAGTGAAATAAAATACAAGCAAAAAAATTGAAATTCGAACAACTGAAAAAAAAACAAAATGAAAATTTAAGAGATTTCAAACCAAGACTTCAGGACACTTCAATTTTGTTAATTTTTATTTTCTTTGTAATTTATTTCACTGTGATTTCATTTCAGGGTTTTTTTGCTCAATACATACTCAATTTTGTTTTTATATTTTTGCATTTGGGTTTCTCGTTTGCTTTTATAATATTTTGATTGTTAAACAAAATAATTTCATTTTGTTTTTTGACTTGCTACAAACATTTTATTATGTAACGTGTTGAAATAAATTATCTTATCTTACCCAGAAAAATTCCTGGAGTATTTGTAATAGTGTCACAATATTTTTCACAAAAAACAACCCTTATCCTTAAAACGACACTCCAGCGAAATATTTTTTTCAATTGTTGAACAGTTTATTTGAAGGTGCACCAATGTTTTCAAATTGTGAAAGATATTGCAGTTTGAATAACTGAGATATGAATGGATTCATGAAAAGCGTAACACACTGTCGATGTCTCCCACTTGTATCCTTTTTATTCTATATATTTTTATTGGTTACAGCAAAACATCCAAATACTGTCTTATCAGATTTGTGGATGATGACATTCTATATGTTGTACCAACTAAGAGCATCAATATTATCGAGAAAAATTTAGTCTGGGCTCCCTATAGAAGAATGGGATTTTATGAAGCTATTACATTGAAATTCAGTGATGATAGAAAACATTTGGAGAATGTAATGAAATGTATGAAAAGAAAAATTCAAACTGGTAAGTAAAATATATACCCTGATACATCTAGTAATTATTTGGAATATAACTTTGAATAAAAATTATTTTTGAGAAATAAGCTTTTTGGCATTCTGCTTCTCCATCTTTTTATAACTTCTAAATAAACGCTTACAAAAATGTGTAGATCATGCACAGAATATTTTTTCAGATACAAACTGGAAGAAGAATCTTATTCAATACACCCTTCAAACATATAAACATTGAGTCACAAAAATTATTTTTCCTAATCAGTTTGTGTCGCAAACATTCATTTTGGAGCGAGTGATATCTATTTAAATTCCATAACCACCATTGGAAATTGTGGTGATAGTAGTACCCAACTGATAATTAATTACAATTTCATCAGGAATGGGTCTAGAATTTTTGTTTGCAGTTTTTTTCTAATATTGATAGATGTAATGAGAAAAACTAACTAGTTTCAATGTCGCATAAATCATTTTAGTATTGCTCATATCAAAATTCCAATTTCATTGTTCCATTTGTAATTTCTAGATTACAATAGTAAAAATTTATATACGTTTTGCTAAAAATATCTTCAGTACACTTCTAAAAATTATCTAAAAAAGTGTTTTGACCAAAATTATATCCAAATGGACATATCTTATTGTGTTTCTGAAAGCTTATTTATTTATGTGGGTCTATTAAAATATAAAATTTATTCCAAGTAGGTGATCAGATTAGTAAAATGTTTCAATATTTATTTAGGAAGACATCTGTTTTTCTTGTAAGTTATTCATGAATAGATATTTCATAATAATTATTTAAGATTATGCCTCAGATAAATTCATGAAAAAATAGATAATAATTCCCAATGGTTAGAAGATGATAGTTACATGTGATTAAAAAAAAACGTTAAATTTCATATTTTCAGATGGAAGTGTTATAAAAGATTGCAATTCGGAAATTCATGAAATAAGTTCTTCGGCATATGCTGGTGAGTAATTAGACCAATTTGTTTTGGAACACAAAAGATTTTTTTCAGATAAAATAAATGCAGCTGTTCACCAAAATGATGATTCAGCTAAAGACTATATTCCAATTGGATTGGATATAACTGATAAGGTGGGAAAAAATGGCTACCATGAGTTTATGTTAGAACACCCAGGTATATATTGAAAGATACATATCAGCATATTTAGAAATTTTATTACTTTTGTTCCAGGTGGAAATGTTATAAAAGGGGGCCAATTAAAACCTAATGAATTCAATTTTTCTGCCCATGTTGGTACGTAATTCAATGTAAATATTTTGGAATCACTAATTAGATTTTTTTCGGAGGTAATAAATGAAGACGTTATCAATAGTGATGATTTAATTACAGATCCTGACTATAAGCCAATAGGGGATTATCAAGTTGAATTGCAGTCTGTATCTGATAAGTTGGAAAACAATAACAATAATAACTACCAAGAGTTTGAACATCAAGGTATATAATAAAAAAATAAATTTCAGAAAAATTATTAAATTTGAAATTTTTGTTCTAGAGAGAAGTGTTATTGAAGGGTACAATTTGAAAACTAATGAAAAAAGTTCTTCAGCTGATATTGGTGAGTAATTAATTTAAAATGTTTTGGAACTTATAACAATTAGGTTTTTTTTTAGAAGAAATAAATGCAAACCTTAACAATAGTGATGACTCAATTAAAGATCCTGACTATGATCCAAGAGGGGATTCTGAAAGTGAAGGTAATGAAAATGCAATTTCTAATCACTTGTTAGAAAGTAATTGAGATAATTTTTTAATATTTATTATAATGTAAAGTGTAGGGTGTAGGTTAACAACAAACTCAGCTTGTCAGTGATACATTGTCATGAAAAAGGTTGAAGTACTATTTGTTTTTGATTATTATTTATCCAGATGCATTGAGATAGACTCGGAACATTTTCAACTTCGGTTTCAAGTCTGAAACTCGATTGTCATGTGTATTGCTCGGATAACGATCCTTGTGTTAGGTCAAATGATTGTGTGGAATTGCTAACAAATCATTATACAACTGGTGATAATTCACCTCACCAGTGGATAGGGTGTTGGATACTCTAATGAAGGAATCCAAGATTTAAAATCTTTGACTAACTTGTAGAAACATGTGATCAGCACCGTCCCACAGATGAAACATTGAAACATCAGAGGAACGTTGTTTATTGTTATTTGTTTCTAGAAATCATTTATCATGACGTATTTTCTGACATCTCTCATATCTGTAACTCAGAACCAGACTCAACTTACACGAGGCAAACTGTAAAAAATGAACTCTAGGTTTGGCTGCAGAGCTTACTACCCTCGGAAAATAAAAAAGGCAATTTTTCAGCAGGCGATTTCTCAACTTGAGTTGTTATGGCTTCATTTAAATTCAAATTCTACATACAATGAAGGCAAAACCCGAAAAATTTTAATATTGGGTACAGATATTTAGCAGATATACTTCACCTTTGATATTCTGCGAAGGGAATGCTTTGTTTAAAACAGTTGTTAGTGAAAGATTTTTAAGGTGTAACTCACCTTTGGCGTAAATCATAGTACCAAGTCCGAGGAATATTGTACATTCTGACAATGCATTGGTCGTACAGTTATTGCAAATGGCAAATTTAAAACATTAAGTCGAAAATCTGATCTTTTTGGTTTATATATACACTTCATAAAGATGCTGGTACCATCATCATACACAGGTACCACAAAATCAGTTTTTTACATGCAAGTTCTTAAAAACTGATTGATGTTCTTAATATGTTGTTGTATACCCTGCTCAAGAATTCAGTATCAAAACGTCTATTGATCGCATTAGTGTGAAGATTGATATGAATCGTTTCTATAATCAATCTTTGTAGGTTATCATCATAATCTGTTAACCGAACTTTCTCAAAGTCAAAGTTATGACATGATAAATCTGTTCAATCATATTTGTGTTGTTTCATCTCGAACATGATACTTTGTACACTAAGTTTGACTTTTTTGCTTCTGTAATTTGTCTTTCATAGAGGGAGGGATATTTTTCAATTTGTTACAATCTATACATATATAATTTTATACAACCATTCCATTTGTATCTTTATTTTAGATGAGGATGAAATGAGCCCTGTAACAGAAAACACTGAAATATTTGAAGTTGGAAGTGCTATACCAGAAAATAAGGAAATTGTTGGAAGTAGGTATTTTTTTGTTTTGAAAGCGCGTCCTTTACATAAAAATCACAAATTTAATGATTATGATATATAACTATCGATCCACTATAGGTTTACTAAGGATATATTTGAATTCAGCGTCAGCAGTATTGAAACTAGTGATGAACAATTTTTTTTCAGAACAGAGAGTAAGAAGTATAGAGAATTTATCCATTTCCGACTCTGAAACCGATGGACAGAATATAGACTATAAAAACCTGACCTTACTGAAATCTTACAGTCAATCAAAAAAACATTTCTGTATATTCTGCAAAAAACTTCAGACAAAATTTGCCAGACACCTCATTTTGATGCACAAAGATGAGAGTCTTGTGAAAGAAATTCTTTTACTACCAAAAAAAAGTAAAATTAGGTTATCTCTCATAAGTGACATAAGAACAAAAGGAGATTTTTTCTATAATACATCTGAACGCTACAATGAAAATAATCTAATTGTTGTAAGGAGACCAAATCCACTCAAAAAAAGAAATGCTGCTCACTATAAACCATGTGGCAGGTGTGGTGGTATGTATTCATCTATATCATTACAAAATCATTACAGAAGGTGCGAAAAAAAAAGGTTGAAGGGCACTAAAGACACATTAGTGAACAGTAAGAAAAAATGTAGTTTTGTTACAACAGCCTGTCCCATCCTAAGGGATCAGATTTTACCCGTACTTCATAATGATGAAATTTCTCAAACAATAATTTCTGATGACGTGATCTTGATGTTTGGAAACAGAATGGTTCAGAAATATAGATCACCACATTTTCATAAAATGATTAGGGCAAGGCTAAGATGTGCAGCAAGGCTGTTATTAACTATAAAAGCTAGAAAACCGGATATCCTCAATTTTGAACAATTATTCGATCCAGAATATTACGACTGTATAATAAAAGGAATAAATGAAATGTGTGAGTTGAATGAAGCAATTGGTAGTTACAAGGCTGCCTCTACTGCATTTGCTGTTGGGAGCTACATGAAAAAAATGTCTTTTTATCTTCTATCAGAATGCATTAAAAAAAAGCAACGAGACAAACAAAACGATATCAAAGATTTTTTGCACCTTCTGGACGAAGGGTTGCAACATGATGTATATAAAACTGTTGAGGAGAATTACAAAGAACGAAAAAGAAACAAGATTGTTGAATTGCCAACTTTAAGTGACATTATTGCTTTGAAAACATTCTTGAACAATAGAAGAGATATTTATATGAAAAAATTGAAAAAAATGTATTCATTTGAAAATTGGAAAGAACTATTGAGTGTTTTATTGACTTCCTTACAACTTTATAATAGAAGAAGAGCGGGAGAGATGGAGAGAGTAAAGATAGAGGATTTTTTAAGATACGAGCAATTGAAGGATGATGATGAGATGTTTAGTCATATTCCTGTGGAAGAAAAAAATAGAAAGAAAAATGATGTAAGATTTATGATCAGGGGAAAACTTAGTAGAGGAGTACCTGTTATGGTAACTAAGGAAAATTTTGAAGGTTTACAGATGATTCTCAGTCTTAGGGTTAACACTGCCATTTCCCACAAAAATTCATATTTATTTGGTTTGCCAGGAAATGAATACAATCATCTTAGTGCCACGAAACTGATGAACAGATACTCCAAGCTATGTGGAGCAAGTAAACCCAATACTTTACGAGGAACTGAACTTAGGAAACATTTGGCCACAAAATGTGGCCATATGGATTTGGCAGATGTTGAAATGAAAGATGTTGCAAATTACATGGGACATAATGAAAAAATTCATATTGAACATTATAAGATGCCCAGTGTCACCAAAGATATTCTGAGGATTTCAAATATTCTTGAGCTGGCACAAGAAGATGATGTTCCAACTGATAATGAGAATGAAACGGAATTGCAATCTCTGCAAAACAGTATGGAGGGATCTTAGATGGACTCAAGTTCAGGTCAATATTCTAGCAAAAAAAGGATTTCTTGGAGTAGTGAAGAGAAATAATGTGTTTTGAATCATTTCAAATATTACCTGGAGAATTATGAGTTGCCGTCTATTGACTTTTGCCATGAAATAATTTCTCATAGTGATATTTTAAAGAGAAGGAGTGCAACACAACTCAAGGCATTTATTGCAAACTGCATAGGAAAAGAAAAGGAGTCATTGAAGTTAAATCATGTGACAGGTAATCGAATTCATCAAATATTCTTGCTCTGAACGGTATGATATAAAAAACATATTTTAGTTGTATACCAGAAGAAAGTTCTGTAAATTTTGTTTTTTATATATACCCTTATTTATTCAAATACATAATAGCAAACTCGATTTGAGTAGAAAATATTTTGTACTATAGATTTTCTAAATTTATAAAAAAAAATATAATGGATATTGGCAAATATTCCAAATGTAATTTTCAGTTAACATAATTTTAAGATTCTGTGAATCATGATAATGTGTCAATTAAAAACTTAGATTGAATTTTGGTTAACAACACAAAAACCGTTGTGACTGAATGGAAGGAAAAGTAGTTTATTAGTGCCGGCAATATTCTAAATTGTGTCTAAAGCAAAGTAACTACTCTAACAATAAAATTTTGAATTACAGCCCCTATCATATGATATCAATGTACCAACGGAAATATTTATGTTCCTTTCTCTCATACGAAAAGAGGATTTATTTTCTATCATAACAAAAGGAATAAAATCATCTAAGATCAGCATGGTAGACGATACAAGAATATATGTTTTAGTTAGCATTTTAGGAGATAAAATTCTGAATCAAACTTATTTTTTGTGTAAACGTAAAAAACTTCAGATTAAATGATTGCTTGAAAATCATCTTGATTACCTTCAACTGGAGGAGAGTTGCACTGCATTGTACCCTATAAACCAAACAGTGACTAAATCAACATTTTCCCGATAAATAGATCGGTCAGACGAGTGAAGGAGTGGCCACCGCGATCACCGGGTCTGACGCCACAAGATTTGATGTGATGGGGCCACATCAAATCAGTAGCATTGCAATTTTTTGTACAGTGTACGAGGTCCTTTAAATCAAGATATTACAATTCAAAATTTTAGGGTTGGCTAAAGAGACAATTCAGAAAAATACCTACACTATTGAACTGCTCCCTCCATTCTGTCTTAAGGGTTTATTGTTCTAAAACAAAATCTAAACTTTAAAAAATGATACACTGCTTATTTTGTATTTATTCAAACATTTTGATTGCAGGGAAAAGAAAACAATGGAGTAGTGTTGAAAAAATATAGCTCTTAGAATTTTTCAGACAAATATAGAAACCAAAAGACTCCCCTCATTGAAATTCTGCGAAAAAACTATAAAGGAGACTCCTGAATTGGCAAACAGAACATCGAAAATGTTGAAAGCTTTTGTCCATAATACCATTAAGAAGCAGGAAAAATCAAGAAAATAATTATTGTCATAAAACATATTTTGGTAGAGGCAGAATCCCTGCAGAGTAATTTTATTTCAAAAATATAATATTCAGTTGGTTTGGTGACAGGATCAATGTAAAAAAATTGATTTCTTGCCGACGTTTCGAATTTAATTAAATTCTTCTTCAGGGCTCTATAAGAATGAATTTTTATAAATATACCTTCCACAAAACTTATACGATTATTATCGTTTCAATTTCACGAGAAATTATGAGTTCTTAATTGAATTACTCGACAAAAAGTATTTTTTTCGTGTTGATAATATTATCTTTGTATATGGTTAGTCTATATACAATGAAATTACTATTTCAAAAACCATCTGACATTAGATATACATATTTTAAAAAAATAAAAAACATTGCAACAACCAAATTTCCGAGACAACACAAAACGACATGAAACAAACGAATGGCTTTTTATGCGATTCTGATAAGGTGGTGTGGCAGAAAGAAAAAGAATGAAAAAAAGGGTAATTTATTCAGGTATTTTACGTATCAAATTGAAAAATGCAGTATTAAGGCCATCAACATCTCTTCAATTTGATACGCAAAGTACCTGAATAATTTACCCTTTTTCCATTCTTTCTGCCATTGATTGACAAACAGACACCACCTCATCAGAATCACAGAAAAAGCCATTCGTTTGTTTCATGTCGTTTTGTGTTGATGTTGTCTCCAAAATTTGGTTGTTGCAATGTTTATTTTTTTTAAATATGTATATCTAATATGTCTGATACTTTTTAAAATAGTAATATTATCAACACCAAAAAACTACTTTTCGGTGAGTAATTCAATTAAGAACTCATTATTTCTTGTGAAATTGAAACGATAATAATCGTATAAGTTATGTGGAAGGTATATTTATGAATATTCATTGTTGCTGAGCCCTGAAGAACAATTAAATCAAATTCAAAACGTCGTCAAGAAAACAATTGTTTTTCTTTTTAATAAAAATGTGATCCTGTTACCCAACCAACCTTTTTTAGAAACATTATTGGATCACTAAAGTAGTTAACATAATCAGTGTCTCACATCGTGCTTTCATTGGAAGTTTAAGGTTAATTATTATGCTACAGGGAGCAAGTAGAAGCACATTAAAGTTAGGTTTTTTCAAATGACATGTCACATACTGCTTTTCACTTTCGGATTTTATTAGAAAACTACTCAAATTATGTCAAAAATAATGCCAAAATATTGATCCATTGAACAATTACTATTTTCATTAGAAAGTCACTTGCAAAGCTTGTTTTACTATGAAGATATTTTAAAAATGTAGTTTTTCCATTATTGAATAATAAATTCAACAAATTAAGTTTATTTTGGTGGATTTATTATTGATGAGAAAACAACATTTTTAAAATATCTTCGTAGCAAAGCTGACTCCTATGCTGAATTGTTGTGAATGGTTTCGGTTGGATAGATTAACTTTTTGGCAATATTTTGACATAACTTCTGAACCACTTAGTATAAATCTTATATTTTTTGATGGAATCTGAATATGGAAAGCGATATATAGCATACCATTTGTAAAAACGTTACACTTCGATTTGGTGACGAATAATTCAATAAGTATAATTTCCTATGTCCAAACTTTTATAAGAAATTCTAATGGAAGCTCGTTGTAACACACACACTGTACTTATAGAACAAAGTAGGTACATGAAAGGGTAAATGATAGAATTTTTGAAACTTAAGTTTTCATGAAAAGTCTTTGGTCTATTTTCATTAATGAACTTTTGTCAATATTTTCATTCCTTCTCATTTAATTTTTATGTTGTGTAGTTATTGTACCTCTATTGAATTTAAAATGTAATCAGAATCAGTTATTTGTTTTGAGAGATATTTTTACCCTAGGTTGAAACAGTTTCTTGATTGGTGTACGATGTATTCTTATTTTATCCCAATACCAAACTGTTGTTTTCAACACCTCAACACATATTTCAATCATCAAGTGATCATCTTCATGAGGAAGTTTAAACTGAATTTACACACATTGTCTTAAATTATTTTACAATGTTGCCTTTTCTACTAGTCAGGAGAATCTGATAACTAAAATATTATTTCAACAAGCCATATAGTATAATTTAGGTATTGGTCCACTATCGTTATTCATATTATTATTATGTTTACTTATTTCAATAATCTCGGAGGCATCTAGATACCTTTTGTTAACTTGTCTAACTAATCTCGATGAACTAAAGTCTATGAAATGGTTTTGTTGCAAAATATGATGGGCGACTACTGATTTTTCTGGTCTTTCATATTTTAGGTGTGCTATGTGTCCCTTATATCTTATTTCAATAGGTCTCAGTCTGTCCATATTATTTTGCATCGCAGTCCTTACATTTAATTTCATAAATTCCAGACATTTCCGACTTCTCGACTTTTTCCTTTGTATTTCCTAAAAGACTCTTTAGTGTCACCTTCATACCTACTTGAAAATATTTCCAAAGTTCTTCGTGTATTGGTGGTATGAAACTTTGTTTTCGTCATTTCTGAAAGTCGAGATTTCTTTCATTCTTATTGAATATTTTAGATGATATAAAAAAAATTTTAGATAAAGAATGAAAGAGGGCTTGACTTTTAGAAACGACAAAACCCAATATAAATATATCTCAGTTCCATAACACCAATACTCAAAGAACTTTAAAAATATTTTCAAGAAACTAGGCAGGCAGGTGGTATTTAAACAAGTCATACACTACAGAGTCTTTTAGAAAATCCAAAGGACAAAGTCGGAGTTGGAGAAGTCTGGAATTTAAGAAATTGAATGTAAGGACTACGATACAAAATATTATAGACAGACTAAAAGATCTAATGAAATAAGTAAATTATGGAAGACCCGAAAAATCAGCAGTCGCCCATCATATTGTGCAACAAAACCATTCCACAGACTTTAGTTCATTAAAATTAGTTAGACAAGTTAACAACAGGCATCTAGATGCCTTCGAGAGTGTAGAAATAAGTAAACATAATAATGTTATGAATAATGATGGACCAATACCTAATAGTATACTATGTAGCTTGTTAAAATGGTATTTTATTTATCAGATTTACCTGAATGTTAGACAAGACAACATTGTAAAATAATTTAAGACAATTAACAGGCTGAGATATCTATCGTATAAATAGGTACACCATTGTATGTAAATTCAGTTTAATGTTCACTTACGTATTTTTTTTCTTTAATTATGGTCAGTTAATTTAAGTTTTTTTATGATTATTTGTTTCTGGCATAGCCATTAGTATGTAGTTTTCTATTAGAAATTTAATTTTTATGTTGTTAATAAACTTTGTTCATAAATAAAACTCCACCAGTGGTTTTTTAATTTTGTAATATCTTATCGATTTATTGAGTCTTATTATTCTCAGTTTCTTTGGATTTATAATTAACATAATCAAATTTGAGATTGAGTTTTTCTGCAAGATTTTTTATAAAAATTGTACAAAATTTTGTACTGTAAAACTCACAAGTTGTAGATCAGAACTTTGAAGAAATGATGAAATAATATTTGAAATATATATTGAAATTCGAATTTGATAAGAGTGAATTATGGAGAATGAAATTTAAAAATTTATCAAGATCCAGCGATTTTCTTTAAGAACCTCCCAATATATCAGTCAGATTGTAACATTAAATAGGTATATTTTGGTGACTCCTGTGAGAAGCAAAAAAAAACATTTTCTCAAAATGATTTTTACTTATGCAAAAACGTGCTCAGGATTTAAAAATCTGCTCCCAATTTTACCTTCTCTCTATTTTAATTTCAACCATTTTAATATTTCATTGCAGAAATGGCAACGCCTATGAATTAAATTTTGACAGCTTTATTGGATAGGAAACGAGACGGCCCGCTCCGTACCAATGTTGCCAAGTGTACCCAGTTCTTATTTCGCGGGAAATTCAAAATGTATCTCGGGAACTACGTTAATAAAAACGACTTGATAAAAATAAGAGTTTATTGCAAAGCAAAAAACATACATATCGAAATGGTAGTGATCAATAATATAATCAACACTATTGCTCGAACTGATTTATAAACAAATACATATTCAGGGGAGTGTGATAGGTTTTCTTGAATTATTGTTAAGTTCTTGTGGAGAGGCCCATTGAAATATTTTTGTTGAACAAGAATTTCTGCTGACCTGGAAGGTTTATTTTTATGAGAAATGTGAATTTTTTCATACTCAAAGGGTGGGGGTTGTAATTTTTTTGGCGATAATAATTAACCAGGTCGAGATTCATGTCTAGCAGATCCGACTCGCAAGAATTTCTTCTGACCTGCAAGATTTATTTTCAATTTTATGAGAAATATGATTTTATTTCATACTCAAAGGGTGGGGGGTTGGAATTTTTTTGAGGAATTGATTAACCCGGTCGAGATTCATGTCAGACAGACCCAACCTGCAAAAATTTCTGCCGACTTGCAAAATGTATTTTCATTTTTTTGAGAATTGTGAAACTTTTGTTCATAGTAAGATTAATTGAAAAATACAAATGAATATAGGTATAAAGTAGATTGAATAAGAATTTGACGAGAGACAAAAAAGAGGTAGTTTAGCAAACGTTTCTTTCGTTTGGTTTTGAACCATTTTTCTAAAATAATTTTTTTATATCATTGGGGGTTGATTGTTGTAAATCAAAACTTCGGTATAGAATACTGATTTCTTAGTTTTGGGATGTCTAGTTTGCTAATTATGAAGTGTGTCAATCGAATAAAATTCTAATGTTTTTGTTATTGATGACAGAATCTAAGAATAGACATATTTGGAAAGTTAGGCTCCAAAAAATGTTATTTGATTATACACTATACTATACGGTGCTATTATCCTACATTATCATCTTTATACACCGTATAGAAGTAAACACAAGTAAGTTCACTCTCCGCCATATTTGGGTCAAGATTCCCCACCTCAAATTTTATGCGCGGTTGACC
>WOGJ01144352.1:0-11971 GCA_015342185.1 Leptinotarsa juncta | reverse complement strand
CCGGTATGACAGGTAATTTGCTATAAGGCTTACGGAGTTGTTAGCGAGTCCAATATAATGAAGTAAAGAAATTATTAATAGATGGTTCACCTTATCAAATAATCAAGTACTCTTTTGCTTAGACGAACAGAGTTAAGTTCAACTGAGGAAACTACTATGAAGTGAAACGAGTATTGAAATTAAAGTGTATATTGTGAATATTTGTAATGATCCGAGTAGTTTGCTTTTTCTGTACCTGTATAAAGTTGTGCATATATTGTAATTTTTTTTATTGAAAAAATTGATAAATCCCAAAAAAGATCCCAATAAAATCCCAATAAAAACTTCGTTCAATATTTTCATCTTCTTATGACTAAATTACCAAAAAACAAATTAAACAAATAGGTGTACTGTAAAGCGTTTCTCGGTAGTAGAAACTCGTCATTAATAAATAATTATGCTTGGTGATCAGAGTAGTAAATATTTTGACACTAGTTAATTTAGCAGCAATTGTATACGTAGGTACTGGTAATGACCCAAACAGATAGTTGATGTACAGGACCGGGTCAAGATTATCACCTTTGTGAATAACATGTATTACATATTAAATATATTCTGGAATTTCTTCCCTGAGTTTGCACTTCCACACGTCCGATATTAAATGCGAATTGTTGCTGTAGTTGCTGTAAAAAAAAATGTTTAGAATATGACCGCAGCTTCGTTCCTTTTATTACACTTTGTCATCCAATGTAAAATATCAGTTTCTTAACTCATACAAATTGCAATAGAACTTCCGACGATTGCTCCTATCAGAAAGTCATTTGACGGTTAAAAATATTTTGAATGAACGAATGATTTTATTTCGGCACAAATCAATCTTCATACATATTCTCTCAAATGCAATAATTTGAATACTGAACACTCGGTCGTATAATATTCTTGGGGGTGTTCTTTTCAATGGTAATGTCATTTTTATTGTTACCAACCCTTCAACTTTGGAAAAAATCGGCATAGGAATCATCGGAACGTGTTAGGAATCACACGTTGAAAGGTAAGACCTCGTTAATCCTTAGGTGCATTAGTTTCGACTTTTGAGGGTTGTCGTTTGTAGGGGTGCGACAGCTGGTTAACGGAAAATAGATTTTAAACAGATAGAGATATACAGGACAGTTTTTTAATTGTTCCCACTATAGCTTTCTCGGAAACGGTAAAATCTACAAGCTCAGTTGAATTGGTCAAAGATTTTTTTTTCTGGTAATCTAAATTTTTTTTCAGATACACACATCAGTGGTTAATTCTGAAATATTCGCCAAAAAGTACAGCCTCCATTAGGCTGTCTATCCCTATGTATGCTTAGATCTTTAAAACTACGCAACGCAAAACCACTGTAATATAAAAGATTTAGCTATGTGTTACAATACATTGCAATTTGTTTTATATCAGAATATAACAAATATGAAACAGTATTGAAAGTTTTTTATCTTTTTTTATACCATTTGAAATGGATGTCATACGGTCCGTATAATTTTTCACCAATTTGGGAATTTTTGAAGAAAAAATGCAAAAAAATCAAGAGAAATATGTGTAGATCAATCGCAGATAAGTCTTTCATATTCAAACGATCAGAAATTATTTATCTATCTATATCGGAGGAATGAAATTGAAGTCGATGCATGAAAATCTTGATGAAGTTACGGGTTGAAGAATTTTTAAAGATAAACCGAGTTATCAATTTGAGTCTAAATGTTGAATCCAGCAGGAAGGTACTCGACAGAAATGTAAGTAAATTATTGTCAGACCATTGGCAAATGAGCAAATACGTATTTGGCGTATTTGGTATGTATTGCTGCAATCTGCACATATAATTTTGGATCGTTGAAACTTTTACTAACTGAACATTTCATGGAAGGTTAATTTTCTTCAGAACAAACACGCTACACCCAATACAAATTAGAAGATATAATGAGATATAAAAAATGTATATAATCATTTTGCAATCGTTATAGATCCAGTAAAAAATCATTCAAATGACAGTGATTCCGATTCTCATATCAATATCGTTGTAGTGAGAGAATTTATAGAAAACATTGTTTTTTTTTCTGATGAGTAACATTTACCCGAATTGTAATTGTAATATCCACTATAGTTGACTCGCGGTAGTCCGACACTACGGGACTGCGGGGGTGTCGGATTACCAAAAATGTTGCATTACCAAAGATTGGTCGTGGGTTCGATTCCCGACTCGGACAGATATTTTTCTCAAGAGAGAATTTATCTGGTTGAAGCTGGGATGATTCTGCAACCGCGTTAGGAATCACACGTTAAAAGATAAGACCTCGTTAGTCCTTAGCTCGCACAAGTTTCTGAACTTCTGAGAGTTGTCGTTCGTATGGGGGCGACAGCTGATTAATGGAAAAACAGATTATAAACAGATTTTAAACCGATTTAATTGAATTTGCAGTGTATAAGTTTGGAAATCTAGTTAACGATGAATTTTTATGTAATATTTGACTAGAAAAGATTCAAAATATGTAATGAAATCAGGCTTTAGTTTTTACAAAAGAAGATGAATATATTTAATATTAAAATCATAAGACAACATGAATCGGTTTTACAGGTAAGACCGACTAGACTAGACCGATGACACATACGGCGCAGCATCGGACTACCGAGTGTGTCTGACTGTAAAGTATCGGACTATCGCGAGTCAACTGTATTTTAAAACACCGACAGGCCCCTCACACATCAGCCCAGACCCAGTGAAGGAAGTATCGAAATTAGAGACAAATCCGCTCTTGTCACAATGATGATACGTACAGCTTGTCAAAAGTAGTAAGAGCTTTCTGAATTTCTTTAGTACTCTTTCACTCTTTTTGGTTTTTAGTACATCATCTACATCATTATTTATCTTTTTAATTCAATAAAACTGTTTAACATAATGTTTTACATATTTTATTGTATCACCAATTTAAGTCATAGAAAACTTCATTGGGAATTGCTATGCTGGATTCTATGCTATGCTATGCTAGATCATAAAAAAACATTGGTTTCAAATTGATGGTATTGGCTTCTTTGTCGGGGAAAAAAGTCAATAATATTTAATGACATACAAACCATTTTCCGATTTACAGCAGGTTTTCTACATTACTGACGGCTGTCATTTTCAATACATAGTCGAAGTTTTTATTAATTCTATCTACTGGACGGGAAAATTCTCTTTGCGACATTACAAAAATTCGTGAATAAGTAAATTCGTTAAATTTTCAATTTCTAAAAAGAGCAATTTTTCGGGAACAAGTCCAGTAAAGTCCGAAAACAATACAAGCAACCAAACCACCCCTTTATTTTCATTCATTCTTTAGGAAAATTTCGATTCACGTAGTTAAATACTATTATGTTATGATGATCCCCTCATTCTATGAAGGTGATTTCTAAATGACTCAAATAACATTCGAGTTTAAAATAGTAATCGTAGATGAAAAGAAAGAATAACTGGTCATAATATATTCCTCTCCAGATGGAATTCAAACTTTCCTGAAAGCTTTATCATTCTTATGGCACAACCTGCAATTTAAAAATGTGGCTTTAACTTATTATTAAACATAATCGAATTGATTGTGTTTAATAACTATCAAAACAATAAAACTTGTCCACGAGGATCATAACGATGAAATCTCTGAGTGAAGTGTACCTGAAAATGTGCATCACTTTCAAATGCGTTCATTTTTTGCTGATTGGTGAATTTCTAGCTGCAAGATGTGGAAGGATTATTTAAAAATATGCAATATTTTTATAGAAATACATTTTTCTTAACGACATTTTCCTTCGTTTGTGATTCACTTCCCATATTACCTTCTGTCAATTTCAATGGCATTTTCTCTGCAGTGAGTCAGTTTCTTGAAACCACTATGTAATTATAGAAATGTAGGCTTTGCCGGCTAGCGTTCAATGTTTTCGTTGGTTTCCGGATTTTGCCGTGATTTTCTTTGGTTACAATCTCTGAAAGTTTTAGTTGATACGTCAAGAAGAGTACTTCTACCACGCCACTGATAATGATGCCGCAGTTGCAGTTCAAACATTTGGAGATTGTAACCAAAGAAGACCACGGCAAAACCCAGAAACTAACCAAAACTATGTAATTACTTCAATACTTATATAATGTTCTGAACGATCTTTCTACTCGGCTATTGCCGTCTGAGTATAACTCGAACTATATTTTTTGCCAAACACAATTCATTTTCATTTTGTTTGTAAGTAATCCATGGTCATATGCTTTTCAAAGCAAATGAACAACAGTTTCATTCAACGGAAAGACCGGTAATAAGTTACGATGATTGTAACTTTCGAACCCTTCCGGGATTTGTCTCTTCCAATATCATAAGAAACTGGCCAACTAAGATTATCACAGTGCACGTATTTCTTCACAAAAAAGAAACCTTGGATGTAGTCGAAAAACCAACATGTCGAGGCAAATTGAAAGTTACCATAGAATTTCCTCTGAAATGTTTGTATATGAATGAGTACTAACAGACGGTTTGGAAGCTTTTCGTTATAACGTTTATGCATTGTCAAATCACAATGCGCCACTAACAGTGGATATCACATAGCATACTTTATACCTGCACACGGGCAAATGGAATGAATATCACGAGTCACTCGTTTCACCAATATCACCAAAATATCTTGTGAATGAAGATGCATATCCTTTTATATGAACAGGAGAGAAGTAAATCGCAGCTTTGAGGAGTTATGGACTCACACACTGTTCTTTCCTACATTCATATCCAATGTATTATTATATTCAACTCTTTATTTTAGTCTTTGATTTTTTTAACATGATTGACAATATTTCATGATGAATTTCACTAGTTTGGACTTCCATTGTCTAACATGAAAATTACAAATATCTAGAAGGAACTAGACATCATCAGAAATGACCTTCAGTGGAATGGCTACTCCAAAGCGATGGTAGAAAAGACTTTGGCTAAAAGACAGCAGGTGCCTCGCAAGGAAGAGATGCTTGCACTTCCCTACATCAGACAATTGGGTCCAAGTACAACATCAGAACCTGCTTCAGATCTGGAAACACTCTCCATAGCAACCTCTCGAAAACCAGGCCACCAAACGCGGACTGCGATTCCAAGAATTGCATTTACCAGATACCTTGCGAGTGCGGATAATCATACATCGGTGAAACTAAGAGGCTATTAAAAGTTCGCATTGCCGAGCACAAGAAACACACACAGCGAGGAGAAACCAGCAAATCAAGAATAAAAGAGCGTGTTTGGACTCATCAACGTAATATCAAGTGGTCTCAAGCTGAAATCATCCAAGAAGGAATACTGGTTTAGGAGAAAATTCAAAGAAGCCACATATATGTTGTTCAATAATGAATTTAGAGATACGCAACATATGGAAACCTATAATCAAGCGGAACACGACCAACTACCGCCAAACGGTCATCTCCCGCTAAAACCGATGAATCGGTGATAGGGAAGAGGGGATAGGTGAAAGCACTCGAATGACCTATAAATAGTCAGATCTCGGATGAATGACTCCAGTTATCACCCGAAAACGATTACGGATACTTACAATCGAAACGTCGTTAAGTAACTTGGCTTGGAATCTTTCAATTTTAATTTTTTGTTGATAATTTTTAATTTTCATCCCGTGTTGATAGTTCAATTATTTTGACTGCAGCTTGTATTTTATTTCACTGTAATTTCAGTTTTTCTTGATTTATATAATTGTTATTTTCAGCTAATCTTTTTAATAATTTACAGATTCTTTCGGAGATTTCAAATCAATTTATATTATATTGGACAATGGATGTCCGAACTAATGGAATTCTTTCGTAGAAAATGTTATGAAGGAAACTCTAAAAACGATATGTTAACGCATAGTCACTCCAATCACCAAAATAGCTTCAGAATTAAAACACTGCAAATTGGAAAACAAACTTGACGTATTTAGTTAATCATTTTGATTAGATCGTCATTTAGGTCTCATAAAAAAATGCCCCTCAAAATGCACTCACAAACAATGTTTTGCAAATGATTGGTGCTATTGATCAAGTGCCATAACCAATTACTCAGAACCTCAATATCTGAAAGGGCATCCGTTACGTCGAAGTATATTCAGTTCCTTAGAAGTATCATTTTGAAAAGTATCGAATAGAACAAAATGTACCCTGAATGTCTAAGACTTTTATTATGCTCTTGACTCTAACTCAAGTCGATGTCAACGATGAGTATCCAAAAAATATTGACTCATGTAATTTTTTCACCTGATGTGGAGTTTTGAATATGAATACATTTCGAGTACAGAAAATCCTAAGCGATATAAGAAAGTTTGATTTGCATTTTATATCATTGCAAATGCTGAACAATCATCGAAAAATTAAATGAAGCATCATATGTTCTCACTTTTCGAGTTAGGGAGTATAAAGCAACAAAAGTGGTATTCAAATCACAATGGTTATATTAAAGAAATCGAGGATTTCATCTGAAAATTGAACCTCATAATCCAGAGCTTCGTCCATAGGATAGAACATGCCATTACAGTTTCGTTTACATTTCTCCACATCACGTAATGAAACAATTTTAAAGTCCTTCGAAAAATAAGTTTTTTTATAGAAATTTTCTAAAATAGTTACAACATATCGTATTTTTCCTTGCAACATTCCTACTAACCCCCTAAATCACGGTACTTCACCTCAACTAAACAAACTATATCTCTTTCTGTTCACGAGATGTCAGTGATGATAGTCGAATTTTAATTGCCCTTTATGTAAGAGTTGAGTATGTAAGAATGTTGTTTGAAGGTGTTCAATCGCACCAAGCGTTACCACTACAAGTTATAGATTTAACACTATAATTTTCGAATAAATTCAACCTTCCATAAATCAATCGCCAATTGATAACACACGATGAATATTCAATTAAAATATACGAGCTGATTTATATCTCATTCTCGAATGGTGGTTCTACTGAAGTTGTTCAGTAAATAATAGTGTTCTGAAGGCATTCTCAATTTTACTCACAGCTGGTTCTTTCAACTGAAAAATACACGATCTTTGACAATGTGTAAAACTATATCATGGAATCGGCCGATACTTGATGACACTAAAAGTGTCTTTTGTGTGAAGACACGCCTGAAGAAGCTATTGTTCAACGAAACACTTGTTGCGTTTTTGTATAAATATTTTGTGAAAATTTCACCATAAAGTGATTCTTGAATATGTAAAGTATTCGAAAATATAGTATAAATATGTTTTTGTTACAATGAGGAATATTGCAATTCTTTAATTTATCAATTCTTAAACACTTTCTGGATATCTAAGACTTATTTCACATCGATAGTTTCTCAGTCTCCATAATTAAAAAGACTATCGGTTAAAAATGTTTCTAGTGAAATTGAAAGAAAGTATTTCAATCAATCAGTTGCCGCAAGTCCAACCCGTGTTAGGGATCACATGTTAAAAGGTAAGACCTCGTTAATCCTTAGCTCGCCCAAATTTCGACTTCTGAAGGTTGTCGTTCATAGGGGTGCGACAGGTGGTTAACGAAAAATCAGATTTCAAACAGATTTTTAGACAGAAGTTAATAATCGTCTTCGTCTAGGTTTATATCGGAAATATATTTTTGTGATGAAACATGGCTGCAATAAAGTTGCTTGTGTTCCGGCTAGGTTTATCGTGTCTCACTTGAATCAAAATTTTTTGGAACATGTTTTTCGTCGTCCCTTTTGAGTGACAACCCTCTGTCTGAACTAAGGATTAACGAGGTCCTACCTTTTGCTATGCGATTAATAACACGTTCTATTCTAACAACACTTTATTTTCATTAGGCTTTATTTTCATCAGACACTTCACGAAACCGCAAATCATTGTATAGCGAGACACGTCCTGCCTTTGTTCTCAGTTTTGTAAACTGTCTGGAGAGAATTTCATAATAAAGTGTCATTCGAAAAGGGTACATTCAATCGTATGAGGTTTGCTGAATAAATATAGTGTTAGTACTCAATAAATTCATGAATAAAAAAAACTGTTGTGTTCAAAATCTGTTTTTTCCGTTAATCAGCTGTCACCCTCATACGAACGACAACTCGCAGAAGTTGAGAAACTTGTGCGAGCTAAGGACTAACGATGTCTCACCTTTCAACATGTGATTCCTAACAAGAAATAGGATTCATACTTTCATGTGTACACAAATTATTTCAAATTTTTTTTATACTAATGAAGAAGTGGAAAGCTCTAGAAGACTTTTTCTATGTTACGTTTGTAATAACTATATTTTCAGATAATGGGGTCCGTTAAAAAAATGTCAAACATCTTTGAATACTTTTACATACATTTGTTTCATCGTTAAGATTTAGATCGATGTTTGTCTAAAGTAAGTTCTGTTCATAGGTTGTAAAATGAGTTATTATCCATGAATAAGCTCCTCAATAAGTTTTCTTTACTTTCCATGCGTATGGCACTAATTAGAATAACTGTATGTATGTATAGAATGTTTCGAATCATTTTTCATGAGATTCTTTTGTATTTCATTAAATGGCTTATTACTAGCGATCTAATGCACACCATCTGAATTAATCACATAATTAGGCTCACTAATTTCGGTTATGTACGTCAATAACAATTAAAATTTTAAAATCATCCAAGTTCACAAGCATTAACTAGCTGACTGAGTTTTGGCAAGTCATTTCGATGATTAACGACTACTGAGACTGCAATGAAGTCAGAATCATTCAAATGAAAATAGTGGAACGAATTCATCGTATTATCACAAATTAGTTATGCCTCGTTGGAAGAAAATTTAAATGTTCAACCAATTATTTTTCTCGGAAGTGAATGGGATGACAAACTCAAAAGCGTGTGCTGAAAATGTTGTGTTGGTAGGCTAGTGATAAATATTTAGGTGGCAGTTTGGTCATTTCGAGAAGATTACAAGTTGATTGATTTGAACGGGGAACTGAAATATCTATTCACTAATGAAATTTCCTGTATTATCGATTTTGTCGAAGATGACCATAAACATTTCTTGATATATGGATCTTTTCCAGTTTATGTTTATAAGAACTTGCGTTCCGAACATTTCAATGAGTGACCATCAGTTTACAGCCTACGTCTGACCAATGATCTTAGTAGGTTGTCCAGTACAGATGAACCACTTATAGATACTTCATGGATAGAAAACTTGATTCAATTTGAATTGTTCACACTTTATCACGGCAAGAGGACATTTCAACAGCGACTTTTCGATCCCCCCCCTCCAGTTTTCTCCGTCGTTTCGACCTCAACTTATTAGACTTCAGAAGCCTCATTCTTAAGACGTTGGATGCTTTATTACATAGAAACTGACGTTATATTCAACTATCTGATATGATCAACATTTGCTTCAGAGTGTCAGATATTATGTCATTACGGTCCCAGAAATATTTGACTTTGTTCGTTTCAACTCCGCAGATTATTGTTGATCTCAGCGATTGGCATGTGCTTATTTGAATTACTTGGCTATTTTGCTTCATACAGAGATGAGACGTTGCATTTTTTACTGTCTTGTAATATTTCCATATGGAAAACAAATATTTATGGTATGAGAAAAAGATTTCAAGATATAATTATGAATATTTTCCATTTCTTTTGTTGTTATGCCATCAGCTCAGAAAAACAACTATTTCTAAGTTCAAATATTTCATTCTTCGATAGAAGTATAATCTATAAATTGATTAGGTGGAACAGTTCTTCCTCTACTGATAATGCCCGATACAACCATCAATATGTTTCTTTTTGATGTTTTGATTTCGACGTTACAAATGTCATTTGAAAAGAGAACATAAATAGTATGAAATATCGAGGTATAGAACTGCGAAATTATGTTCTGAAAATCTTTCAACTTATGGCGATCAACAAGCCTCTTGGTTGTTCCTTTCCATTTTCCGGGAAAGTATGTTGAATAAGGTTTCAATTATAGTTTGAATAACATTCTGACGATGCCAGTTGAGTGTATCTTTCTGACATTTTCTTTTATTTAAGATTAGGTCAAAACATTATTTCATCAGTTTCTGTTTCACTTGTAAATTCTGAATTTTATGAAAATATTCGAATACTGTTCCTTCGATTTTCATAGTCAACGAATATTTCACTCACTCAGGTTTGTCCTGTAACTTTTTAGCGTCAATAACTCATCCATCTATAACTCAAGAGCACTTTTATGATTTTTGATTTGTTGGATTTGTCTCGCGAGAAAATCGATTGACTATCAAACATTTGAAAAATTCGAAAATAAAATTAAGGATTAAGCAAATTGACCTAAAAAACCGACGTTCGGTTTGTTAGCATAGCCATAAATGCTGTTATTTATGTGCTCATCTCATGAAATAAATGATCGTATTATTAAAATCAATGAACGAAACACGATAATTATTCAATATGTCATTAAAAACTAATTAAATATGATACTCATATTGAGATAAACTATTTGATATCTAATGATAATTCTTCAATTAGAACGATAACAAGGATAAAAATAAAACCATATTATATCAATATGATACATTTCGTTTAAGAACAGGGCTATTTTTTATACAGGAACAATGTTTTTCTACCCATATTTTTTCGACACTAGGAGCACCATCTGGCATTTTTCATCTCTTCCCCTGAAACCGTAAACAGAATGATAGCAATGAGACTGAACTTCGAAAGCAATTTCATGTTGCCTAAGATATTTTGAAAATGATTTGTACCGTTATACAGATATATAAAAAAGTCACTCTTTTTTCCTCATTACTGATGGAATGAAAAATAAATAATGAATTATATGTTTCTTTATTTTGTATAATTATTTTGTAATTTTTTTATAATTTTTTTAGTCTATCAAGAATTTCAATTTCGACAATGAAACTTGATATACAAATAGTTTATATTGGTTTGTATATGATTGTTGTACTTTATAATACATTTTCAGATACACAGGATGTTCAGAGATCAATTACAGAAAAAAATACCAAAGAATTTGGGGGAATGGTCGGCTTGGAGTTCGTGGACACCATGTTCAAGGTCTTGTGGTGGAGGAATTACACAACAGACAAGAAATTGCGTGAATCGACCGGCAGACTCAAGGTTAGTGAATTTGAAAATATATTTTTTGGTTTTTTGGCTCTCTACTTCTTAAAAATATAGAAAACTTTCTAAAAATAAATTGATGGGAGTTCAAAATAAACTCTTTGAAAAAATGTGTATATAATGCACTGAATTTTCTTTCAGATATAAACTGAAAGAAGAAGTCGTAGATAGTCTTTTGCGAGAAATGCGTTCCGTCTTCAAAAATTCAAATAAATTCAGAGTAGAAGATGAAGACAAGTGCTTTCGACCCGAAATTTCAGAAAATATAGCTAAAGAAAATACATTTAGATGCAAGTGAAATTTAATATCAATGCTCTTTCATGTATTACAATGTGTAGCGTTCCTGTGAATAATTTCTATTTCAAATTCATTACAACTATTTGAATAATTTCTATTTCAAATTCATTACAACTATCTGAAGTACAAACTGAATAAAGAAATTGATTTTTCGTGTAATTCAAGTTCTAATGTTTGAAATCACTTGTTTCTAGCTTGCTTTTTCTTTCAGTGTGTATCTGTAATAAACTTTTGTGCATTTACTATACCTCAATGTAAATAATTCATTTTGAACATAATTGTTTTATTCCTTTCCGTGGAAGTTTTCTACAATTCTGGATGATGATGGAGAAATTGAAAGCCAAAACTAACACTTTTTCGGTCACCTAACCTGTTCATGGGCAAAGTTTAATTGGAAGCAATATACAGTATAACCCATTTAAGATGGAAGCACCCTTATAAAACTTACTTTTTTTAACCGATTGGAATGATTTTTTTTTTTAGGTAGATATTCAAAAAGTCTATTAGGACACCAAATATCATGAATAAATCTCAATTTCCAGGGCCAACTAATCTTATTTTTCAAGG
>WOGJ01144329.1:0-13329 GCA_015342185.1 Leptinotarsa juncta | reverse complement strand
GATGTAGTAAAGAAAAAAAATTGGAGGCTCTAGAAAATAATTAATTCTCGAAGTGGGCGGTAGACAAAATAAGTTTGAGAACTTCTGCTCTAAAATTATCAGTGTTCCTCCACTATTCTATGCATTTTGTATACATATAAACCTTCCTTTTGAATTATTTTATCTATTAAAAAACCCGCATGAGTCACCACTCAGTCAATATACAAGCACCAGTTGAGAAACAAGCTGGTTAACAGTTTTTCTGAAATGTTAATTAGTTTTTGGTGGAAAATTTAAAAACTTTTAAAATAATTTCGGATGTCTCTAGAAATTACTAGAAATCGTAAATGCGATTTTTATAAACTATCAGTGAAAATCTCACAATAAAATGTTACTTGAATGTATATTAATTATCTCTAGTTTTCGTGTCTTAGATAACTTAAGATGATTTCATATCATTCAGTTGTTGCTGATCAGAATGAGGATTGGCAATTTTTTATCGAAGATAGTTTCTTTGAACCGTCGAAAGATATCATCAGAATATCAGTTTTGTTCTGTTTAAGAACCGCTATGATGTAGAAACTTCATAAGAGAACATGTTGCACCGACAAGTTCAATCGAGATAATGACACTATATGAAGCAAAATAAAATTTAGTTTATCATTAGGTCGCAAACTCGCCAACCATTAAACAAGCCGACAGCATTTATATATAAAACATAAGAAGTTAATTAAAAATACTTGCCTGTTATGTAACGAATTCAAGTCTGTTTTATCGCACATTTCTAGGCGGTGTCAATCAACAGTACTGAAATAAATATGATTCAAACTGTAATTTAGTTCAGAAATAGCTCAATTTTTCGTATAGATGAACCAATTGTCTTATTACGACGAGCATTTTTTTCTTTGGTCGGTGCTTTCAAGTTGTTCATGACGATACAAAATATAATTTGTAAAGGAGTGATTCGAGGAAAAAGTGATTTATCATTCTGAGAATTTGCGAGGTGGTGCCAAATTAGCGAGTTGTTGAGAAAATGAGAAAACAGTTTTGCAAAATGAAAGTGGTGTATTTTTATTTCTGCTGATAAATACAGATAAAAATAAAAATTTTTGGGTTACAACTTGATGGCTAAGAAACCCAAAATTGTCTGCAGCTATTTTTTCAAATTCCTTAAGTAGTGGTTCCCAAGAGCTTGGTCACACCTTTTCACAAACAGCCTTCGTGGCTTCTTCAATAATTTTTTGAGCAGTAGTGACTTTCACTGCTGTGTTTTCATTTGACTGACGTATCTAAGCTGTTAGAGAGCTGGTCAAAACTTCTTTTTGAAGCATGAATTCTGAAATAATTATTGCTACTTTCCCCTTTTAATACGAGTAATTCTTCATCAATCTCCTAAATCTCCAACTTTAACAAACGATCCAGAAAAGACTTAATTAATATGCATTTTTTCAAGAAATAGTATAGAAATTTCAGCAAATTATCACAATTTGACTATCTCACTGAATAAAAAAATACCCAATTCACCTTCTGAGGAACACAACTTTTGCAGATTTCAAGATCACCTAGAACTGTTGAAGAAATCTGATATTTCTGAAAAATTGATTCAAAAGGAAAAAATTACTTTATAAAAACATGAGAAACAGGAAATCAGGAAGTAAAATAACAGATTAACTAAAATTCTTCAGGTGATTGTATAGTACATCCACTGAGAATTATTTTGAGACCCAGACCATGATGAAGAGCCCATCTGAAACAACTACTCTCCTTTACAAATCATTGACATTGTCTTTTTGGATTTCACAGAAACTATATTACTTCAAATGAACTCTTCCTTCCAATTAGTAATTGAGAGAAACGTTTGTAGATTTTTTCTGCATATTTTCCTACCTAATTTTCACAGGTTTTTTTCCTTTTTTTTCATGGTTTTCGTTCTCTATGACTATTATTGGTGAAATAGAAAGACAAAATGTTTTTCCGAAATAGAACAATATTTTGAGATGAATATATATTAGCATGTTGCCTTCTTACATTCACCTGAATGTAAGTGTTCACCAGACCTAACCTAAGTGATTCAAGCATTTACAGTTCATTATTCAGAATTTCAAAACAACTATAGCTTCATTTGATAAAAATGAATCATTCGTTTGTTAGTTTATTATGATTTTTTATAGTAATAATTTTTCCAGGTAAATTGAAGAATAATCAATAAATGTTAACACCATTTTTGTACTATTAATTCTGAAGTGTATGCAGCTATGATCGGTGCACTATCAGCCGGATTGTAATAATCATAATAATAATAATATGACTTTATTGCATGAATCACAAAAATCCCGGTAATATTATTGCCCACGGCGAAGTTTAGCTTGAGGCTACTACTAAACCCCAAAAATAAAGAATGCTTTTGCAACATTTCGTTATTCTTCCAAATTGAGCTTCTATTATCAATACTTTCTAACCTAACTTGATAGAGACATACATAATAATACTAACCTAATCAAATTTCAATTTATATTGTATTGATTTAATCATAAACAAAGTAAATTCACAAGAGAACAGCGATATGTATATATAGATACCTCTGGCGTAAAATGAATCAAATGAAAACACTTTTTCCCCACCAGAATTGAAGTACTCGTCTCACGGATTTCGATTGAATATATTATTTATATATCAATATTTTTCAGTGAAAAAGCGTAAATTTCGACCAATATCGATAGTTGTCAGTTTAATTATTAATGCAGAAACTCTGTAGTCTGGAATATAAAAATGTTAAACGTTATTTAAATTGTTTAAAATTTCCAGGAGTACGGCGCCAAATTTAATCATGTTATCAACAATAAAGCGTGACATTTCCATGAATTCTATTGTGAGATTTTTACGAATAATTATTTTCATGTGATCGAAATGCATAATAAACAGTGAAGAGATTACGTTAGATTATATCGTGGAACCATTGAACGCAATCTCAGCTTGCTTGATATAAATAGCTGTGAATTGGAAGAAACTATTTACTAGTAAATCGATTTTCTTTGACAAATGTTTACACCAATCTTGATAATGAGGAGGCTGTAGCTGCAGTATTTTGTGTAAACCACGAAACACTTTTACGAAACTTGTAAGAGGTTAGTAAGGTTAACATGTCCAGTAAATTGCTCTGTGGCAAATGCATCAAAAACATTGGAAAAACAAGTGTAAAAATTGGTTGCACAGGAGTGTGTGATCAGTGGTTTCACAGAGAGTGTTGTGGGCTAACTCAGCCGGAAATTGATGCTTTTTCAAAAGGTGAATTTGTATTCTTATGCGGCACATGTAAACTGTCTACTCATTCAAATAACGACGTAGTTGACATAGCATTTCATGATGCTATTGGAAACATGAATGGTGAGAAAAATTTGGACTCAAAGATTTTCAGCTATATATTAAAGCAAAAGGACATAATAATCAGTGAGTTGAGAGAAAAAGTGAAAATTCTAAATGATCACATTGAATTATTAAATGAAACAAAAAAGGTAAAAGGTATTAGCAGCAAAAAACCTATTACTGCAAAAAATGTACCTCAGACATCCACTGCAAATAATGTAAACAATCTTGACAGTGGTGCCACTGTGAATCAAACGGAGGTATATCCAATAATCTCTGATCAGCAGGTGTCATATGCTGTTCATAAGGCAAAAGCACAACTGGCATGTAAGGAATATATTGAATTGCATAATCATGATAAGGAAGAGGAACCTGAACCAACGGAAGATAGCGAGAAGAAATGGAATATAGTTAGAAGGAAAATGAGGAGCAGAAGGAATATGGGACAGCTAGATGATGAAGCAGAACATTTTAAAGGAGTCTCTCCAAAAGTGTGGATATATCTGTACAGGGTTTTGCCAGGCGTCACAGAAGAAAACATAAGTGTATTCCTGAAGAAGAAAATAGGAAACGAAGATGATAATTTTATTGTTAAAGACCTGAAAGAAGCAGGAAATTTTAAATCTTTTGCGATTGCAGCAGACTTTAAGTATAAGAATCGATTATATGAGCCTGAATTCTGGCCAAAAGGTGTTTTCTTTAGAAGGTTTGATTTTAATTTACATTTCAAAAAGTATAACACTAGAGATGTCATTAATGGCAAAGTATATGATTCAACTAGACCCACATCTTTTTTAGGATAGAACCAAATTTATGTTCAGCAAATTTAACAAATATTACTGATTCTAGTTTAAATGATGAAAATTTTCTTGTTATCATGAACTTTAATATACAAGGCTTATCAGATAAAATAGATCAGTTGGAATTGCTTCTTGAACAATCCAAGATAGATGTCTGTTGTCTCTCGGAACATTGGCTGGATACTCAGGAGATAGATGTAATGGAAATTGATAATTATTCCTTAATTAGTAGATATTGTAGGAACGATTTTAAACGTGGAGGTGTATGTATACTTGCAAAAAATCACCTCAATATGAAGTCATTGTCTTTTCCAAATTGTATTGAAAAAGTTTTTCAAGTTTCGATTGCGTTCCTTGATGTGCATGCCCTGCAATCAAAAATCTGTGTTTATATTGGCCACGCAACTTTCTGTATCTGTGTTTTGAGAAGACAAATATAGCTGTATATCATCTGCGTATAGATGTTCTTGACAATGTGATGAGAAGGTGGGGTAATCAAAAATACTCACTGAAAACATCAATGGTCCTAAAATACTTCCCTGCGGTACACCTGATATTGTTTCCTACATATACATGATCTGCATCTTTTCAATTCAGTTGATTTCTTTCTTCTTTCAAAAGTTTCTCAATTTTTATGTAAAAGATGGAGAAGGAGCTTCTTTCCCAAAACAAATAATATCTCCTGGAGAAGACACAGCACCATTTTTACTCTCACAGTGTCTGGAAGTCTTTCAATGATAAAATATACGTGTTGTTTGGCTAATAGACAGCATTCGTAGTTCAGCTTAGTAGCACTGATGAGACCTACGCAGATCACGAATGGTTTGGAAAACCCACATTTCAGACATTTTTGTTGGTCTATTTATTCAATCAATAGAGTGGAACTGAGTTAGATGTGGTAACAAAAGAACTTATTACTCGTACAAAGATCGAAAAAAAGAATTCATTCGACAATAATCAAATTGCTGGAACGCTTGGAAATTTCGAAAAGAATTTAATTTTGAGATATTTTATGACGAAACCGTGAATAAAAGTTCTTCAATCATATTCCGGTGATTGAATATTTGCAAGTTTTAAAGATTTCAAAAAAGGTATATTATATGATATGATTTATAAATTTTCTTTTCAAGAACAAAAAACTAGCTTTTTTGGGTTCAATCAATACTCGAGAATGGGCAACTTGGCCGAAAATTTATCGTTTACGAGATCCCTATTCAAAAACTCCAATTTGAATGGCTCTGTATATATGGCATATTTCGTATTGAATATTATTGGAGTTTTTTCCCAACACCAAACCGGTATTTTAACACCTCGACGCGTGTTTCGATCACCAAGTGATCATCTTCAAGTTTTTTCCCAACCAAACCGTTATTTTAACACCTCAAGAGGAAGATCAAATTAAACTACTAGATTGATCTTCCTCTTGAAGATGATCAATTGGTGATTGAAACCCGTGTCAGTTGTTAACACCGTTATTTTAACACCTCGATACGTGTTTCGATCACCAAGTGAAAATCTTCAAGAGGAAAATCAAACAGTTTGATCTTCCTATTGAAGATGATCACTTGGTGATTGAAATCCGTGTCGAGGTGTGAAAATAACGGTTTGGTGTTGAAAATAACTCCAGTAATATTCATTATTACACCAAAGGTTCCAAACAGAGCATTACAAGTACATATTTCGTATTGTTTCGATATAAACTGCTGAGAACCTTTATGTACCTTACTAATACTAGTGTTTTAAATTTCAGGACTCGTTACTTCTCGGAATCGGAAACTCAGAATCAGGAATCAAACTGTTTCCTTATTGAAAGTCTCTGCTGGGTGAAATTGGGGGTATATAGTTCCCAATCTGAAGCTCCATTGCGGAATCAAGTCTTGGTCCGCAACTTGTTAAGAAGGATTATCTACGCAATGGAGTGCGAACTATCCGCCCCTCCTAGTCAAATGTCAGGACCAGCGAACGGCACGAGCGATTCCAATGACCTGAATGCGGAAGAGATCCTGATACAAACTTGTCAGGCACTGGAATCGCTCAGCGATGAACAAATCCAGGAAGCCCTCGATAGTATGGAATGGGAACCGATCTGAAGGGGATCGCCTGGTGAGTTTCTTTGATTTTCGGTGTTCTGGAAAGCTTTATTCTTCCGTAAGCGAAGGCATTAGTGAATAATGAATAGGCTTCTGGAGAAAACTACGAGGGTTGGCTGAAATGTTTCCTATCTAACAAAGATTCAAGACATTTTTTCACATATTTTTTTATTTTTCAACATAGTTTTTTTTAACTGTACCCACTCTTTTCAGCGACGTTTTCATCTCTGTAAACCGTCCATATAGTACTCGGTGTTTTCTCTGCCAAATAATTGTTAACGAAGGTAAAAGTGGTAAAAAACATAGAAATTTTCATTTCTCTTTTCATCATGATCTCCTACCACGTAGTAACGGCTACATCCATCAATTTATTGAAGGTAATTGCCTCTTCATTTGATGAAAATCTCTGTCCTCCGAGAGCAATTTTGAGATGAGGCAACAAAAAGAAGTCGTGAGAGGCCAGATTTGGAGTGTGAAGCGGATGGTCAAGCTCTAGACTCTTATCGAAATTTTGAATAACTAGTACACCCAATAAAACGGCCCAGGCGAAGCTCTCTGGCTTAAAGAGACAAGTTTGTCTGGCCATCAGTGGTGCCATCAGTACCACACCGTCAGCGACCGTGGATATCCTTCTAGATCTACCTCCTTTCCATATTTTTCTGGACAAAGAGGCTAGATGGACTGCATATAGACTTGTGCACATTGCCAATTGCACAAATCAATTTAATGCTGAGTGCAACACGCTGTAGGGTGACACTGGAAGTCCCAGCATTCTGGAAATGACCTCTGACTTCATGCCTTAACTGTCAACTAAGAACTGCCTTATAAAGTACTGTTCCCGAGTAGAGAGGACTGGATCTCCCGGGAGAAGGAAATATTAAGAGCAGATACTTGTTGGTTCACAGATAGATCAAAAACACCTTCCGGTTCTGATGCAGGTGTTTTCAGTCGCAGACCCAGGACAGAGATGTCAACCAGCCTAGGAACCAATGCGACTGTATTTCAAGCGGAAATTTACGCGGAGAAACTGGAAGAATCCAACCTCATACACAAGTCAATAAAAATATTCTTGGACAGTCAAGCGGCGTTGGAAGCTCTTGGCCCCTGCTGAGCAACATCTAAATTGGTAGCAAAGTGCCAAAAACGATTCTCCTCGATAGAAAGACTAAACATATTGTCTCTGGTCTGTATTCCTTGCAAAGGAGGGTGCTGCAAGCAGTTTCATCGGACCAGAATCTGCCATTGGCATCGCTTTAGGCTTTGCCAAACAAATATTGAACACCTGGATTGCAAAAAGATTTATGACAAAATCTTCCTCACTCCAAGCTTGATACTCTTCGAAACTTGATACCGAACAGTTGTTGGTCTATAGTATTGATGAACTAAGATGTCTAACAGGCCTTCTTACAGGTCACTATCATTTGAATCCTCACATGCAAAGACTCGGACTGTTGGAAGACAGTGTGTGTCGCCTCTGTTTGGAAAAAAAAATGATGAAACAGCAGAGCACATATTTTGTACCTGCCCCGCTGGTGACCGAATCCGGTTTTAAGGGTTCGGCAGAGCCGTACTCTTACCATCTGACCTGAAAGACCACTTACCATACAAACTAATCGGCTTCGAGTGTGAATGGGTGTGAGCCACAATAAACCCTTGCGGGTTGCGGTGGAGTGTTAAAAAGACCTACTCACTTTGGACATAAACTAACCTTACACCCAAGAATGGTAGTTCTTCGTTATTTTCAATTTCATACGTGAATTTTACACTTGCAAATCTGCTGTTGAGGCAAAATACAAAATCCTATACCTTACTCATATTCGTATCGAAAATGGCAAATCATCCACGTATCGGATCCAGGTTCGTGGTAAGTAATCCAACTCCTTGCTTCCATTTTAAATCTGCTCTTGAACAGATTAGTCATGAAAGGAGACAACGGGTTTTCCATTTGTTCCATTTAAATTTTGGTAAGTCGGATGTACTCTTCCACTACTTCACCACTTATTCCTTGAGAAAAAAATATCCAAAGGATATTCTGTAAAACATTCCGATAGTCTTCAGTCCTTCTATATTCTGGAACTAAAATCTTAAGACCCGAGACAGCAATTTTTGTTTGATTTGAATGTTGAACAGCATAAAACTAAGTCCGCTCTGATAACTAAGGAACACACTATAATAACACACGATAGAAACTCTATACTTACTTGCCTCCTCCAGTTTTAAAGTCTATTGGGCAGAAGAATTTTAAATTTTTGAGCCTGAAACAGTAGCGTAGCCAGGAATTTCGTTTGGGGGGGGTCCAAAACCAGGGAGGTCCAGGGGTAATCCCCCGGTATTGAATAAAGGGTTTTAAACATAATCGAAACACTTCATATTTCAAAGGAATCTTTTTTAAATTAATGATTTTTCAATACTTTTATTTTTTTATGATGAAGCAAAGTAATTGTGTTTCATTCAAATATACATAAATGTAGTGTTGTCCAGAGGTTCAAAGTCTTTCAAATAGATGAGTAATGCTAGAGAGCAATAGTTGAAATAAATTTATATCCTTTAACATTACATAAACGAATTTAACAAAATAATGTTACAGCATTAATCTCTTATTCACACTAGCAGACTTACTGTGACAGTCCAGTCGAAATTCCGTTTGATAATTTATGATTTCTTTCTTTCTTTCACCTGCTCCATGCTTAATTTATTTTTTAATAGGCCTTAAAATTTGGCCCGAAACTCTACGGGCGCCTTTCGCAATATATCTCAGAAATTAATTATATCAAACAATTCAAAAATAAGTTGAAAGGTTATATCAAATCGACCTTGAGGGTTGATATTGTTACCTATTTCCCCGTGGTTTGACCAATAATTGACTACACCGAATAATCAAACTTGACTTTATTTCACTCTAAATACAACAAACACTTCAATTAAAAAATCAACTATTATTTGAATGTCTATCGCCTTACTAGATTACTTCGCGCACCGCACTATTTTTCCATTTGATTACGTTTAAATATCGTAATTAAATGCCGTTGAAATTTCGACCGAAGTTCCGTCAAAATCGTAAACCTCGCTGTTTCTAGAGCGGCAGGGTACATTGTGCATTTGAGCTCTCTTAGCTACGTCACGTTTGGTTAATGGTTACCAGTGGCGACAGCGTTATTTTCTCTCGGGTATGATTTACAACAATATACAACTACAAATCGAAAACCCCTTCGGTAAACTTCGGTAAACAGTAAAGTGCCTTCTGATTATAATCCCATTTCATGATATGTACTTTCTGAGATATATCGCATTGTCCATGCACTATTTACATTTTTCATTTTCACCTCAAATGTTTGTTTCTCTCGTATTTTTTAATTTAAATTTCCAAGCATCATTGCTAGAGATTTGGAATAATGCTTATGTATCATATCTACTATTTATACTTATTACCCTGTATCTTTTCAACCTATACAAGAATTAGATTTCATATAGGTTTCCCCAATTTATTGTGTTATATAACGGTTCCCTTTGTGCAATAAATTATTATATTATTATTTTCCGGGTTTTTTGGTCGTAGTCTGGCTAGAAAACCCAGAAAATAGATTTCACATAGTTATCTCTGGCCGTGAAAGTTTACATTATTTGAGAAAGTAGTTCGTTTTTATATGTTTTGTTGAGGCTTTTCCTTATTCTCACCCCAACGATTCGTATATTTCAGGATTATCAAGCCGTTGGATCCATACCAGGACAGGAACTGCGCAGATACATTATGAACAATTACTGAAACATTTTCGAAACGGATCAAAAACAATGAACAAGGGTGAATGAAGAAAACTACATACCAGCAATATGTCTATTGTGATTATCTGTGTAATAACATTTCACAAATTGTAAATCACCGTAGTCAGTGACTTGGAATTGAATATATTTGTAAACATTAGTTTTGAGTTTTTATTTCTTATTATTTTATAGACATCTTTCTTTATGGATATTACTGGAGTTTTTTCCCAACACCAAACATTATTTTAACACCTCGACACGTGTTTCGATCACCAAGTGCTCATCTTCAAGAGAAAAATCAAACACCAAACCATCATTTTAACATCTCAACACGTGTCGAGGTGATCATCTTCAAGAGGAAAATCAAAACAGTTTGATCTTCCTCTTGAAGATGATCACTTGGTGATCGAAACGTATGCCACGGTGTTGGGGAAAACTTTCAGTAATATTCATTACTACACCAAAGGTTCCAAACAGTGCATCACAAGTATCTTTCTTTATATTGAGAACTTAACATCTTCCTGTTGCGAAGGGTGTTCAAGATATACATTGAAATTATTACACTTCAAAAGAATGAATTGTTCCAATGTAGAGGAAACATTCAATTTCTATCGTTACTGAATTTTTCAGATCTCTTTTATTGCTGTTATCGAATATCGATACAGAAGTGATTCGAAAATGTTATGGGTTTTTTTGTGGCGAGGATGATAACATGATTCAACAACTGATTGATTAGGTTTCTTATAAAAACAACACATGATATTTATATTCAATATTATTCTAGAATAAATATGTTCATCAAAAATAATTATTATGAATAACTATTGTGATTTTGAAAAATTCAGATTAATTTCTGGTACTGTCACTAATTTCACTAGGGGGTCATTTATTGTGTAATAATAATAATAATATTTTAGCAACATTCTCATCTATCATGAGTGTCGGAGTGTAGTGTCGGTCTTCTTTGGTGCCAGGAGATGAACAAGAACCAACATACGGAACTTTGAAGGTACTGAATGAGATCTTAGAGGTGAATTGTGAAGTTAAGGATTTCAGAGACATCTATAGAATAGGCCAACATAACCAGGAAAGAGTCAGACCTACTGTAATTGAACTAATAAGCTATAAACTGAAACAAACCATTCTCACCAAAGGTAAAAGAAAAATATCAAGATCTGAAAGCTAGCCGAATAGTTATTACCCAAGATTACACGCCGGAAGAGTATCGAAGAAGAAAGTTTCTGAATCAACAGTTGAAGAAAGCTAAGTCTCTGAACCCCTCAGCCAAAATACATAGAAATAAAATTGTAATCGGGAACGAAGTCTACTCTTACGAACAACTGTGTGAAGGTGAAAATTTTGATTCCACACGAATTGAAACCATCAATCCAAACCAGCCTGTACCCGAAGAAGAAAAGAAGAAGAAAGTGACTAATCAACTACAGAAGCAAAATAGCCGTAGACGCAATAACCTTAATTAAATAAAAAAAATTAATAACAAAAATCTAGTTTGAAAAATTATAATATTATTATTGGAAATATATAATTTTCTTTCTTTCTGTGGCCAACACGATCTTTTTTTTAGATAGGAATTATTTTCTTATTTTTGTTAAGGCATTTGATACATGCGAAATACACAATGATAATAGGTTGAGTTCAGCCTTGAATTTGAAAAACACTTTTTTCTCGATTTATCACAGCAATATTCGAAGCTTAAAAAACATTTTGAAGAATTTGAAGTATTCCTGTCTGAATTCAGAGACGTTTTTAAATGCATCATTTTAACCGAGACATGGAACAAGACTCATGACCCTATTTTCAATATTGGCAACTATAATGTAATTCATAGCATTGATCAGCTCAATCAAAATGATGGAATTAGCATATATATTCAATTTAACGTTATATATGAACACAACTTCATTAAATTGGGCGTAACAAATGCCATTGAATTGATTTTAGATGTAAATAATACAAAAATATCTATTACAGCTATTTAGAGATCGCCATCAACCTGAATAGATGAATTTAATTATAATTTGAAGCAACATCTCTCCCAAATAGATTATCAAGAATATGATCACATAATTATCGTGGGTGACATGAACATTAATATATTGGAAGAACAAAATAAAAATGGTTCTACTGATGATTATATGAATATTCTTTCAGAATTCGGATTTGTTTCACTGATCAATAAGCCTACTCGCATAACTCAGACCTCCAGCTCTTGCCTGGACCACACATTTCTAAAAAGTAAAACGTTTGTCCAAGAAATGGTAACTTCAGCAATATTCAAAACTTCAATAACAGATCATTTCCCTACGGTTGCGACACTGAAAAATGACACCCCTATACAAGAAATACCAAATAACAAAGCGAAGTTTATAAATAAGATAAATCAAAACAAAATGTTGGAACTACTACGTCAACAGGCATGGACTGAAATCTATGAAGAGAAAGAACCAGAAACGAGTATGAATAAATTCATTTCCACATTTAAAGAAATAATATCTCAATCAACCACATGCATAAAAGTGCAATGGTCGAAGAAAAAAAAGCCTTGGATTACAAGGGGTTTAATCACATCTATAAAAAAGCGTGATAAATTATTTATCAAACACGTTAAAAATCCACGTAATGAAGACTACAAAAAAGAATATATTGATTATAGAAATAAGATAAATAGTCTCCGAAAAAAAATAAAAACTGATTACTTTAAAAACCAAATAAATAATAACCAAAACTCCTCAAAAAATCTTTGGAAAATAGTTAATGATTTTACAAACAATTATAATAATAAAAATAGCATACTTAAAATACAGTCAGACATAAAGGGCGAACTTATTGAGTTGAAAGATATTTGTAATGAATTCAATGATTACTTTGCGGAAGTAGGACCAAAATTAGCTGCAAAAATACCTTATGAAAAAATCGAAAAAGGGGAAGTAAGACTCCCAAATTCTATGTATATGTCCAACACCGACCCAAATGAAGTTAGAGAAATCATAAACAACTTGAGAGATAAAAAATCACTTGGTTCAGACGATATCTCGAATGAAATACTAAAAACATCATCTGAGTTCATTTCTAAGCCAATTTCACATAATATTCAATATAGCTATAGAGCAAGGCGTGTTTCCAAAACATCTGAAAGAGGCCAAGATTATTCCAGTCTACAAAACAGGGAAGAAAACAAATGTTTCAAATTATCGGCCCATGTCAATCTTATCCTCTATTTCGAAAATATTTGAAAAGATGATTAAAAAACGACTGATCTCATATCTGAATAAAAAAAACATTTTGTCAAAATATCAGTACGGATTTCAAGAACATAG
>WOGJ01144201.1:0-10163 GCA_015342185.1 Leptinotarsa juncta | reverse complement strand
GTATATATGTATGATATTTTTATTTATTTTGATAAGGTGCTTTGATTGTCACATATATCTTGTAATTGACCTGCTACAAATAATTTTTTTATAACGCAGTCAATAAATGAATTATTATTATTATTATTATTATTATGCAGGAATACACAGGACACCTTTTGGAAAAACATGATGTACATCACAAACGATGATAGATATCGATATGGGGTTTCACCATTAAGTTTGTCATAAAACCGCATGCTCTCCGCCCTCTATCACGAAAAAGATTCAACGTACAAAAAAGTTTTTGAAACAAAACTTCTAGGGAAGTCAATCCTATACCTATATATTGCAAAAAATGTATAAAAAAACGATTTTTGTGACCTTCCACCTTAGTTTTTAATAGTCGCATACACCCACCCATATGCGAGTTTCGAGACGACTTTAAGGATGTCAAAACATAAGTTTATACGAGTTTATAACTGAGTATGACAAATTCCGAGGTGAACCTACTAAAATGACTGAACTATTAGAGAAACGCGTCTAGAATAAAAATGTCATTTGTGAAAATTGCTTGACTATTATCGTGGATAGTATTCCCAAGTTTAGTTGCCAAAGAAAGGCAGCCAACACCTCATACAAATTGTTCTTCCTTTTCTTTCTAACCAGTATTTTTTTTTCAGATGTTGTTCATAATGAGATTAATCTCTTCCCTGAATTGGTGTTCTTATAAACATTTAGTGAATTCGAGTAATCATTACCAGACTGTGTACCGGTTAAATACAGAGTGCTAAGTTTTCGGTACCGACGATTGCTTCAGTTTCCCTGAAACAGGGAAGAAGAGTGTGAGTAGTGCAAATTCCGAACTCTCGCCAATCAGAAATCACACCTTTACGGACGTCAAGCCACTTAAGTAACGTCACAAGAGTGGGGGACGGAACGTATTTTACCGTTCAGTCGGAAATACCTATAAATATTAGAATCTGATCCATTCAAGCAACTTGTTGGAGAGAAGTACCTCCTATTCCTTTTTGTTTGGTTTCGTCACCATTGTATGGGTAAGTGCCTTTTCAAATTACCTAACCTAACCCTATTTGTACCGACCGTAAGTTATTAAGTTACCTTTTTGTGGATGTTGGATATTTTCAAATTTGTCAGTTGAATAGTTTTGATATACAATATGTAGGTACCTTTGTCGTGTGCTAAAAACGGGTGTTTCATTTTTGTGTGAACGATTTCTTTGGCATGCATACACTGTTGCCGATTTGTGAGGAATTCCCCCAACTTTTCTGTGAATTTGTGGGCGGGTATTTGAAATATGTGAGGTTTATTTCATTTGAAAATTGATCATTGAATGAACATCAGTTAATACTATACTAGAGTGTGTAAGTTTAGAATTTGAGTTTTGTATTCAGAACAATTACTATCAATTCCACTCTAGGTTGATTTTGTTCTATAAATTACTATGAATCTTCACCAAGTAACAGCTGAATCAATCAGAAAACTATAAATTATTGATTTGTTTTCACAAAATATTTTCAAATGAATGTTTCATTGAAATAGCTATGAATCTAAATACAGTAAAAGTTCAGTCAATGCTTTCGATGCTGAATTGGCAACTCTGCTTGAAACAGCTGTACCGGAAATATGCCTTCTCACTCAAAGTAGGTACTCTTTTGTTGTTTCGGTAATTTCTATAGGTAAGGTTGCAAAACTATTTATAGTCGAGGAGCTGGCAAGGATTGCCATATGTTCTCCCATCAAAGATTTCTTTATTGTATTGATTCTATCTCCTTTTCTTTAAATAGATTTTCTGGTGAATAATTTGAACTTGTTTGTTGTGGCAATAATATTCATTTGAACGGTATAAAATCATTTCCATATGTGCTAAAAACGTGACTATTGTTTAAATAAGGAATTGAATAAAGGTGTATTTAAAACTGAGACCGCTGACAAAGTATTCAAATCATATAAATAGAATAGTTTTCAAGTGTTATTGGTAATGTTAGCTGAAAATGGAAAAACATACCTGCCTACCTCAATTATATTTCTGGCAACAAACTATAACAAAAACTATAACAATTTCTGTTTGTTTAGATTATTACTGTTCGTCGATATCTTCGTCATTTTTTCTAGTCGTACGTTTCTACTTTGTTTATCTTTTTTACAATATGAGTATGTGGACGAATAAATATCAAAGATACTGGTGTTATACTCATAAATATGCGACGTATTTTCAAAAAAAGCCACGCTAAACTGATATCAAGAAATCATGTTTTAGAAAGTAAAAATATGTTCGACCAGAAAAACTAACCGATATAATATTACACCATATTCCTACAATTGATCTTTTTCAGTAATTATTGAATCAGAGGATGACCTTCACTTATTTAACAGGAAATGAAATATAGTTAGTCGGGAGTTCTCAAGAAATATTCTTTTACCCTTGACTTAATATTATAAATAGCTTCGAATCATTGAGTTAGATTCACTATGCCTTAAAAAACTTCTGGACAACCGAGTAGGCATAAAAAACAGATATTTTTGTCCAGTAGGCTATTTGTCACAAATAAACTGCTGACCCGAATTTCATACTCAAATGACGAAAATACCAACGAAATAAAATGAATAACGAATTATACTTGCTCATATTTCTATGGAAATAATCAAGCCGTGAGTGCTGTTGCCTTGAGAGTAATAAGATAAAGTTAAAATTGCAAACGAATATAGTACATCTAGAAAAACTCTTTTTTATAAGAACCGAATTCCAAAATGAAAATTTTTAAAATCATTTCTCTTAGTTACACAGATATTCAGTCGGTTTGAAGTTTGTATTTTATTTTAAAATAGACAACCCACCAGAAGTAAAGATCCTAACCTCACATACAGTTTTTTTCCACATTCGAGTGTGATAAAACATCAAGTAGTTATCCTTTGAGGGTATATTATGGAAAAAATTTATCATGCAGTTTCAATTGTTCTACATTGTTATGAGATGTGTGAATACAATTGAAGTGTTGTGATATAGACAATGAGATCCTTTACCCTACAGATGACCTTCAAGTGAAGTACAGTCAGAAATTTTTGCAAGCTCTCAATATTTTATTTGTATCCACTCCATTGTCTTCTGTAACTAATAGAACGAGATAACAAAGCACACATTCTGCTCGCCATTTGAATGAATTTGCTGTTTTAATCATTATTCAAACAGCCAAAGTCCTTGAACGTGCAATACTCTGATAAAATATTGGCCATTTCTGTTTATGGCGAACTTCAAACGAATTCGTGACGTGACGAAATTTGGAAAGTCTGTTTAGTTTTGATAAATATACCTATTTGAACACTTGATACATGATTATCCTGACCTACATCTTTAGACCAAAGCTCCGCACAGTGAACATTATATTTCGCCAAAAACAATTTAGTCATGGCGGTGATACTAATTACAAGGTTAGTCATTTCAAATGATTGCGAAAAAACCGCGTCACGAAAGAGTAACTCATTGTTACTTGTTGACTTATAAGATAAAACAATTGAGTGTGCGAATGTAAATATCTATGTTTATTCAGCTGTGTACAGCTGATAAAATCTAGACTCCAATATTTATTCATTGTTACTGCGCAATTCATTTAGATGGCAACAGACTGAGACGTAATAGAACAGTTGACTTATACGATAAAACAATTGACTGTGCAAAAGTGAATATCTATGTTTACTCAATATTGCACAACTTGACACTCAAGTTTATCGATTTTTTGATTTCAGAGCGTGATATACAGCCGTTAAAGTCTTTGTGTACAGCTGATAAAAATGCTGTGCACAAGTCTTTGTCGAATGCCGCATCTACTGGACCCATTCTCCCCACAGGGGAGATCAGTGCCGACAGGTGAGTTTCTTGAAAGTTGAAGTATGACACAACTACCTTCACTTTAGTAGTACCTTTCAAGGTAATTGGTCTGTTAAGGAGCTGTCAGAAAGGAGGTATTGAATCCTCAATTAGAATTATTCCTCGGATAGAAACTGTGAACATAGACTTCTGTCTTAAACGGTTGTGAGTCAGGACGAACTTTATTGAAATGTACCGTTCATTTATAGACTTTCAACTTAGTTTAAATGAAATAGTATGCAACTTTTAATTGGGAAAATTTTACTCTATGGGATACTCACGGATTTTCGCGATTTTTTCTGTGATTATACTACGTGATGGTAGCAATTCGGAACACTTTTTATTTTTTGTCGGACATGATTAGTTTTCGAGATATAGCCTGTCAAGTCATATTTTACTTTCTTTTGAAAGCAATAAGCGATTGCAATTCACATATTTTTTATTCAACACATCTTTTTCCATATCATGGCACTTTTTTCTATCGCTTTTCATTCACTTATTGCCAAGTTTCTTGAAATTACATTGAAATTCCATAATTTATCACATGCCAACTTAACCCAACCTAACCTAACTTAGTCTAATTTCAGGAAACTCGGCAGTAAGTGATTGAAAAGGGATAGAAAAAGGTGTGATGATATGGAAAAAACTGTGTTAAATAAAAAAATATGTGAAGTGCAATCGTTTATTGCTTTTGAAAGAATGTAAAATATGACGTCATATATGTATATGACTCGTCATATATCTATATCTCGAAAACTAATTGAGTCCGACAAAAAATAAAAAGTATTCTGAATTTCTACCATCATGTACTATCATCCCTGAAAAAATCGCGAAAATCCGTGAGTATCCCATAAAGTATAATTTAGCATTTTAATTTGACATTTAACGAAAATAAATATACATACCTTACCTTTTATTTGAGGTATATTCAACAATTGAATTTAATCATTGAAAAAAACACAACCATGCAGCACTACCTTAAGGTATATATTGTTTCACAGTTTTTGAATGTGTGAAATTTGAATATTTCAGAATGTTTAACCCCAGAGTCAACAATATAGATAGATAAATCACGTATATGCGTGTACCTACTAAAACTAAATAGTTACCGAACGTCGGCAGTTTGTTTGCGGCATGTTATATTCATACCACGTTCTCCATGCCATACAAAGTAACTGCTGACGTTCGGTAACTATTTAGTTTTTATGCCATACGAATTGACTTCGAACACACTATGAACAGACTAGATAATTTGAGGTTATCTAACTGTTTGCTTACTTATGGTATTCAACAATACAATAACTAAACCGAATAACTAATAAAAACTAAAACAGAGCTTGCTTTGTTGTTAAACTTTTGAAACATTCTTTAATATAATATATGAAATAATGAACCAGTTAAATATCAAATATTTTTTATCAATAATTTCTTTGATTCAGTATTATATTCGTATGTAGCTAACACTTTTCAGTATAAAATTTCTCATTTCCAAATTTTTATTGGGAGTGGAGAGTCATCCTTGAGACATTGGCATTCAGGATGATAGCCAACATCTGATAATTATTGAGCAAACAGATGTGCACATTGAAAATTTATTGGTGGCTTGCCAAAAATCAACTGGCGAACTAGTAATTTTTTTTACAGGATGCTTCAGCTAGGGCTAGCATTTTATTACCGAGGCAGTGAAACTAGCCATGGCAGTAAACCTGTTGCACTGCCGTGTGAGACATAATGTTTTTCTCCGATTGTTTGTACAGTATGTTTGAAAAATTGAAATAAAATGAAAATAATTATACTATGATTACAAAAAACAAAATTGATTATCAAGCCAGTGGAGTAATGGTGGAAAATTATTTGCACCTTATTATAAATAAAGATATTTCAAAATATTACAATAGTTCATTTAGGGAATTTACACAAGAAATATTCATATATAAATATTCAACTTCAAAGAGAGCCACTTCAGAATTGTTCTATTAAATAACAAAAAACAAACAAATATGATAATGTAAATTAATTCAATAAATAGTCTTCAAAGCCATTTTGAACTTTTCAGTGTTGGTCATTTGGTAATTCATTGCAGGCAAATATTTCTTTGTAAAGTATAGATTTCTGGAAAATCTCATCAAATCACGTTTTTTGAGAAAGAAAAAAGGCTTTGACTTTCTACTTCTCCAACATTTTACAAAAAAATATATCTGTTTCAATAAATACATTTTTTTGTAATGTTATTTTCTGTTTATTTTAATTATAAGAGTGGGAATTATAATAAAATTCTGTATTTGGCCATTTCTCCTCTAAGTATCTGCTTTTACTTATATTTTCCATATTGTTTTGTAGTATTTTTTGATCGGGTGCTTATGCAAGATATGCAAGCAAGATTTAAAAAAGAAATGTAATTTTCAAGGTCTAAAAATTTTTTTAAACTCATAAAAATAATTTTAACGCCTAAAAAATAATTTTTAATGCCCAGGCATTAGAACTGTCACTTCTACAATCGATGAATGTCACTAAAATGTACTTTTAATGTCAATCGGAGATGAAATTTTATTCATATAGATTATTTCTTCAATGAGTATACATGGTTTTGAATTTTTTCTGAGTAATAAAATATATTTTGGAAACTGTCCTATCTGCCATGAAGAGGAATTTTTATCTCTAAAAAAATATATTTAACGGTAAACATTGATTCTCATTTCAGTGTAATACTCAAAATTATTTATCATTAACAGTACTGATTATAGCAGAACTAATAAATCCAAAGTCAACTTTCAATTTTGCTCTGAATTGTGATTGTAACACCTGGGCTGAAAATCTCGGGCCTAAGAAAGAAAAACCGCTTTTTTTTTGTTCAATTTAATCTCCATCAAAAGCCACAAAATGATTCCAGCGCCGCTCTAACATGTCAATACCACTTTTATTGAACGATTATCTTTTGCCTCAAAATAGGCCTCAGTTTCAGCAATAACCTCTTCATTCGAGAAAAATTTCTTACCGGTGAGCATTTTTTTGAGGTCTGAGAACAGGGAAAAGTCGCTGGAGACCAGATCTGGAAAATACGGTGGATGTGGAAGCAATTTGAAGCCCAATTCATGTAGTTTTGCCATTGTTTCGATTGATTTATGACACAGTGAGCTGTCTTGATAGACCAATTTTTTGTCTTGGCCATATGCAGCAGTTTCTTTGCAATTTCGGCCTTCAAAAGCTCCAATAACCTATGTTATTTTCACTGTTAATGGTTTTTCCCTTCTCAAGATAGTCTATGAATATTACACCAGGCCCATACCGAAATAATTGTTTCTGATGCAACGGAGTCCTTATAACACTTTTCAAGCCATTGCTTTGCTTGAACGGTATTTTTTCCCATCAAGTTGCAGTGTAAAATTAAAACAAGAAATTGTTTTCGATCTTTAGCACAATAATTCACAACATTATGAGTAGAATATCATGAAATTTCAACAGCTTTTTTTTGAAGGTTAGTACTAACTGAAAAAGCGGTGAATGCAATAAAACTAGCGCCATCTATGAGTTAGACCCAAGACTTTTCAGCCCATGTAGTGTATGTGAATTTCTGTTTTCACATTTTGAAACTAAATTAGTAGTGTAGGTTAATGTGTCTATTCTGAAACCTGTAAAACGTCAACTAAAATGTTTATTGTTATTAGATCCCTGGAACCAACCGTCGGCCGCTGGGGCTGCGAATGGCCAAGTTGACTCGAACACGGAAATGTCTCCTGTTCATCTGGCACCCTCCTAGGGTTAACCGACCCCTGTCACGGGGCATCTGGGGATATATCAAACAGCGCCGGTAACAACAGCTTGGCAGAACTCATCGAATTTGAGCAAGAAAACGGACCATGGCCCATTGAACATCCACTACCTCTGCCCAATTGGGAGGAAGACCCCATTGAGCCCTACAAGTTGAAATCTATTAGGGAGTATGAGTCTTTGGCCTGTGAAATTGAGATGCACCTGCGCAAAGTTTTGGAAGAACACAACTACGATACCATCGGAAATTGGTTGAAGTTCTACGAGAGTTTCAAGAAAAGCGATTGTAGTAGCGTGCTTGAGTTCTTCCATACGTGAGTATACTTTCTTTTTTACAAGCTTTATATTAGCTTCACCTGTATGTATGTATGTTTGTTTGTAACTCTTAAGTTTGAGATCTGTATTGACAGTATTATCGGCTATATTGCTTGATTTATTTGTAGGCAGATGGCGCTGTACCTAACCTCCTTGATATAATTCGAATTCACTTTACATGTATTTCTTCATTTGAAAGTAGATTCTTTTTATTAACATGCACGCCTGCTGCCTTATTTGTAACCCTCTTTTGCGCGCCTGCTGCCTTCCTTGGGCTTGGTATCTGATTTTCAGGTTCCCTCTCCGGAATCTGAAAATATTAATGGTCATTTTTCTACGGTTGATTGATCCCAAAGTTTAGATAAAATAAATATAGTTTAAAAAGACTGAAAAACACGCTTTTATAGTATACTAAAATAAAAAATGAAAAATAAATATATAAAAAAAATACTCTTTTAAAGAATATCTAATTATTTTTAAATTTCGTGCCATATTTTTTGTATATCAAGCGCCCGTCGCTTTTTTTCACAATAATACTATTAGTTTTCGTTCGCTATTGTTTTAAGCTTATTTAAAAAAACAGTTATTAACTTTTTAGTTAGATGTTCTTCAAAAGTGTGTTTTTTAGTTTTTTTAACTATATTTATTATGTCTAAGAATATGCCAATATTGTTCAAAATGAATTCGATCCCTTAAAAATTTCACCGCTAGAAGTTTTGAACATTTTAGATAATATGAGGAACAAAAATTCAGCTGGTATTGATGATATGTCTATTGTTACTGTAAAGCAAATTGTTGATATAATTATTGAACCATTAGTTTTTTTGCTTAACCAGTCCTTTTATGGGTGTTTCTTCCCAGATGAATTGAAGAGGGCTCTTGTCTTTTCACTGCACAAAAAAGGTCGGATAACAGAAATTGACAATTATAGGCAGATTTCGTTGATTTACTCCTTTTCAAAACTCTTTGAGAAAATAATAGGTAATAGAAACATGGTTTTAGGAAGAGTAAATCAATTGAATCTGCATCTTATCAACTATTGAACTATAATTATGCACAAGTGGATAATAATAACCTAGTTTTTTCACTTTTTTTAGACCTATCTTAAGCATTCGACACTGTTTCTTCCAAATTTCTATTGAAAAAAATTACTAGTAATGGGCTTTCCCAATAATGTGTTGTGTTGGATAGAATTGTACATGGAAAACCGTAGTTTGGTGGTTAAATGTAATGGCATTACATCAGTTCCTTATGATGTGAAACTAGGTGTTCCACAAGGGTCTGTTCTGGGTTCATTGTTATTCTTGACTTTTATCAATGACTTGCCTGAATTCATTTCATATTGTCACATAACTATGTACGCTGACGATACTACAATCACTGTTTCTGGAAAAAATGAGAACGAATTATCCATGAAAATTAATTTAGTTATTGACGAATTTAGTAGTTGGTGTCAACGAAACAAACTGATTTTAAATAAATCTAAGTCAGTGCTGATGAAAAAATTTGTTAGAAGGGATTTCTGTTGTAATTTAGTCACTTTGAATGACATAAAAATATTCAAAAGAAGTTGATTTTCTTGGAATTATTTTAGATGAGAATCTCACCTGGAAAAGTCACATACAAAAAGTGTGCAGTAAACTCAATTCCGCTTATTATTCAATCAAACAGTTAAAACATTGTTTAGATAGGTTTGGTTTACTAAATGTTTATTTTGCAAATGCATACTCCCACATCAATTTCAAATGTGCAATGTTGTGCAAATGAATTTTCTAGAGTTTTCATATCTCAAAAACGATTGATATTCAACCTGGGGTACCAAGAAAGTTGTAGACCCGTTTTCAAAAGAGAACGCTTGTTGACTGATCCCGGAATTTATATAATGAAATGTGTCATTTTTGAGTACAGGAACCTTGACTTGTACATAACGAACTTGAGCATTCACAGTCGTGATTCTCGCCATGCTGCTGCTCTGAGGGTCCCTTCACATAAGAGTGATCATTTCAAAAAATCTCCATTATACAGGGTGTCCCTGGACTTCCTCTTTTCCTCTCGGAAATGTATAGATGGGGTCAAAATATCACCAGTACTTCATATAACTTTTTTTCCTAAAAGTCCTCGTAACCAAGTTACGGGCCCTCGAAGTTACAAAATGAAAAATGTTTTTCTTTGATAACTTTTCAAGTGAATATTCAAAATCATCCAAATTTTGGTA
>WOGJ01144017.1:0-10473 GCA_015342185.1 Leptinotarsa juncta | reverse complement strand
GAAATATCAATTCAGCAAATCTTTTTGTCATGTATGGAGATGTCAGAGTGTCCTACCTCCCCCGGTTAGGGATGGCTATATGGGAGGAAGAAATAAGTATCCCCCAAAACCTAAATAAATAGGGAAATTACCTTATTAGCTAGAAAAACAAAGATCTATTGTATGTGCTGCAAAAAAAATCAAACAGGGAAAACAAAAACAAAGCGACTCAGGTGATCAGGAATCTATTTGCTACCTCTGTCAGAATTTGATGGCTTGTTACCATAAAAAAAGAAAATGAAATTAAACGTTTTAATACTGTACACAAAACATAACCCCAGAACTTATCTCTGAAAAATAGGTTGAAACTTAAAAACTACACTATTTGTGTGTCTGTACATATATACATTAATCTTGACTAGATTATCAATCTTTTTGTCTGAATTTTGAGATACTTATTTGGTATCTACGTAAATGTAAATGAATGTCTATACTATACTGAGTAGGAACTTAAACAATTGCTGAAAGCGTACAGTTACTCTTGGGAAAAACTAATATTATAACCCTTTCTTCATATCAACAATTTGATTGTGAATTACGCTCATAATAAACACCAAATAGTCATATCCAACACTGCGAAGAGGTTACCTTGACAATGAATACTTAGCCTAGCATTCTGATGATAACATGCCATTGCTCTGACTTCACTTCAGCCTTCTGCTGTTTTTTTTTCCCAGGGTGAGTAATACAATCTTTTTCTAGACGAATACCAGTACCAGCAAACAGTGGAGAATACGGTTGATGAAAGAATTCCGCATCTCAAGATTGACTAACCTACTCAAGGGGACAGCCCTTAGATGAACCTCAAATCTACTTTTGATTAATAGGTTGATTCTTACAACCAGAACAAAAATCTGTGAAACAAAAGAGAAAACTCTCATGATTGTGAAATTCATAAAACCGAATTTACTTACCTCGACAGAGTCGAGATTTTTTTTTCTATGTAGAAGATGGCCACGTGAACTAGTTACCGGAATCAGGCATGCAAACAACCTTCCTCAATCCTGCTTCCATTGACTACTTCCAGACACAATGAACGGATTATTTCCACGAAGGGTGAAATCCCGCATCTACTAACGGACACTGACACTCTCTAGTGATATTACCCTAACGTTGGACCAGTTAAACTTTTTTTTTCCCCACCGGCGACCTATATCTTCCCCAAAGAAAAATCTACCCGCAACCTCAAATTCCACCTTCCGGAAGTGATCCTTTACCCTGACGTTTTTCCGTCAGTGCCTACCAAAACAACAAGACTAAAAATAAATATATTTACACTTTACAGGAATGTAATCAGCGACCAATCACAAAACCTGTTTTCTAAAACAATTCCAAATCATGCCATTTAGCCTATGATTCAATTCCTATTTATAGTATACTAAACAACCTCTTCTTACGACCAATTTCCTATCAAGAAACAACTAATTGAATATGTATTTCATCACATATGAAATAACAAATCACTCCAACAAGAGTTAGTCCGGACCTTAATTTCGAGACTACAGCGCAGTTCTGCCAGCTGATAATATTGCAATTAAAGGTACGTTCTACAAACAACACTTCTAGATGGTATCGTTTCGCGAATACCGTTCCAAAGATGACTTTGTTGAAATCACATACTAGACCAATACAAAGGATTGGTGTATCCTGTTATGCTAAAGACAATAAATAGCATTTCGAGATTATAACCAGAAATATTTGGAGTTACGAATTTTGTAACACTACCCCCTCCTTTAAAAGAAAATTTCGAAGAAATTTTATGAAAACCAAAGTAATACAAGCCAGCCGCTACCAAAACAATCCAATTGTTGACACAAGATTATTCTTTTCTACGCTCCTTCTTCCTATGATGAGTCTGTTCGTCCACCTGAGTTGTATCAGCCTTCAAGTCTTTTACACCCCATTTGCCCAAGGATTTTCCATGATCATTAACTAATTCATAAGTACTGATTCCTAATTTCTTTTTAATTTTGTATGGACCTGCAAATTTTTTATCTAGTTTAGCTGAATAATTTTTACCTTTATCCGAGAGATTATATTCTTTCTTCCATACCAATTGACCTTCTTCAAATTCCACAGGTCTATGTCTTAAATTATAATTGTGAGTTGATTGTAAGTGAGCCTTCTTTAATTGCTTTACCACAAATTTATGAATTTCTTTCAGTTTACTAGATTTCTCCCTATCCTGATTTTGTTGCTTTTGAATCTCATTATGGTTATTACTGGCTAAATTTTCGTCTATTGTTATATCCTGACTATTTTTGTTACTTGGAATTCCTAAACTATTTTCCAAAATTTGTTTTCTCCTTATTTGCTTAAATTCACTACCTTCTGTTACCATTTCATATCCAAAATTGATAAAATAAGGTGTGTTTTTTGTTATCTCTGACTTAGATGTTCGTAGTGCACAAGCTAATTTTGATAAATGTTTATCCCAATGTTTTTGATTGTCAGTAATATATGACCGAATCATTGTTTTAAGTACCCTGTTATATCTTTCTGTAAAGTTAGGACCAGGATTATATAAAGCATTTGTTAAAAAGGTTATATTATAATCTTTCAGTAATTTCTCAAATTCTATTGATTTATACTGACCTCCATTATCTGATCTAAGTAACTCTGGAGTTCCAAAAAGCAAAAAGACATAATCTTCAATTAATTTTGCTACATTCTTAGCTGTTGCTATTCTAAGTGGAAATAGTAATGTGAATTTACTAAAGTAATCTACCACTACAAGAACAAAACGATTACCAAGAGTACTTCTTGGAAAAGGGCCTATCAAGTCAGTTGATATGTATTGCCAGCAACTGGTAATAACAGGTTTACTCCCCATCTGACCTGATATTTTTTTTTTGTTCAGGCTTTTGTTCTGCACAAATTCTACATTTCTTTATGTATCTTCCTACATCAGATTTCATCTTAGGCCAAAAATATTTACTTAGAATTTTATTGTATGTTTTATATATCCCCAAATGTCCAGATTTTGGATCATTATGTGCATCAAATAAAATTTGTGATCTTTGTGGTTTTGCTATTACCGTTTTCCATTTGTCATAAGGCTCATAAAAATTATTATCATTTACATATTTATACAGTATGTTTTCATCATCTACTCTCCATAAAGGATATTTCAAAGGTTGATTTTTGATTTTTGTACACATATCTCTGTACCAAGCACATTTTTCCTTATTGTCTATATTTACAGTATTTACATAATTAGTATCTACAGGAGATCTAGATAAATAATCGGGTACCACATTTTCTTTTCCCGGTCTGTGTATAACTCTAAAGTTATATTGTTGTAAGCGTAATGTCCATCGTCCAAGACGACCTTGAGGGTTTTTTAAATTATGAATCCATGTCAAACTACTATGATCTGTCACTACTGTGAATTCTGATAATTCTAGGTAACATCTGAGCTTCTCAATAGCCCAAATGACACATAGTAATTCTTTTTCTGTTACAGAGTATTTAATTTCGTGTTTATTTAACGTTCTGGATAAGTAACAAATTACATGAGTTTTACCGTCATAATCCTGTGTAAGAACTGAACCTAAGCCATATGAACTTGCATCACAATGTAGAACAAAAGGTTCATTAAAATTAGGACAAGATAAAATTGGTGCAGTTACTAATGTATTTTTCACTTTTTCAAAAGCTAACTGACATTCTGGTGTCCATTTAAATTTAACTTTTTTCTTAGTAAGATTTGTCAAAGGGACCATTATCTCTGATAAATATGGTATAAAACGGCGATAATAAGATACCATTCCTATGAAAGAACGTACTTGTTTAGGTGTTTGTGGTGCCATTTCAACCACGGCTTTAACTTTATCTGGGTCCACTGATAACCCTGACCTATTTACAATATATCCTAAATATTTCAATTCACTTCTGAAAAAATTGCATTTGTCTTTATTAAGAGTTAAATTTGCCAATTTGAGTCTATGAAAAACCTCTCTCAAGATTTGAATATGAGTGGAAAAATCGGGAGTTACTATAACAAGATCATCCAGATATTTGAACACATATGGTTCTAATTCTGGTCCAAAAATTTTTTCAACCAAAAATTGAAATGTGGACAGCGCATTGGTCAAACCAAACGCAAGGCGATTAAAATGAAAGTGCCCACGACCTGGAATTGAAAAAGCTGTGTATTTCTTTGAATTTTCCGTCATCTTTACTTGTCAGTATGCTGATTTTATGTCTAAAGTTGTAAGATATTTTGCGTTACCAAGCCTATCAAGAATTGAGCTGATTAAAGGTAAAGGATAAGCCCATTTTTCTGTGACTGCATTTAATTTTCTAAAATCTACACAGAATCTATAGGATCCGTCACTTTTCGGTACCATTAAAATAGGTGAATTCCATGGACTTTCGCTTTTTTCTATAACACCCAAATCTAGCATGCGAGTTACTTCCTCGTCTATTTTTTCTTGCATTTTAGGACTGACAGGATAGTATCTTGATTTTATTGGAACACTATCAGTTTTTATTTCGTGTTTTATTATATCGGTACAACCTAGCTTGATGTTCTTTATAGAATTAAAATATTCATCTATCACTGAATTAGCTTCATTCTTTTGTTCTAGAGTCAAATCATCAGCAGTTTCAATTGCATTTAATTGTCCATGACTATTATCAGCATTCCCAAAAAACCATTCCCCTTTTCTCAAATCTGGGACTATACCCATTTTTACCCAAAAAACTGTGCCTAAAACTAGTGTATGTCTTAACTGAGGCATTATATAACACTGAAAAACATGAATTTTATCTAATAATTGAATGGGAATATTCATGAAGCCTATACATTCCACAGAAGTTTCATTCACAACTATGCAAGTGCTGTTTGACTTTATTAATTTTAATCCAAGATTTAATAAAATATTATATCCCTTTTCTCCCATGAATATTTTATTTGCACCGGAATCCAATAAACCATTCATTTTAATTCCATAAATTGATACGGTCACATAAGGACATTCATTATTATTTGCTTGTGATATTAAATATGACAATACAGGTTTCCTATGATTAATAAACAACTCAAGTTCTGTTTTAGAATAATAGTCATTGTTTTCATTATTTGAGACCGAATTATTTTTATCTGAAACACAATCACGGTCTATAATCGGTTTCTCTATTCGTTTTCCATACGACGGGTACAATATCGAGCAATGTGGTTTTTACCTTGACACCTAAAGCATATTATTTCTTGATTGCCAGATCTACCACCCAAACTATAGTTTCTGTTTTGTTGTTGTTCAGAATTATGAGAAAATTTCCTTTGATTATCCCTATTTCTGTTATCTTGATAATTACTTTGTAGATATCCACCTCTAGGTCTATAATTATTATAGTTAGTTACTCTATACCGACCTGAATTCAAATTATCTCCATACGAATCTCTATCCCTTCTAATCAAATATCTATCCCTTGAAAAATCTCTATTCCTTTCTCCCGAACTATTTCTATATCTATCTCCTGAAAAGTTTCTACTTCCCGAAAAATTCCTATACCTATCACCTGAATAATTTCTGTTATCGATACTATTTCTATTTACAAAACCAAAATTACGATTTTCTAATGAATCTCTCCTATCATTAGAACTGTCTCTAAAATTACCCCTATATCTATCTCTATTACCCGAAAGATTCCTAACTCTGTCCTCAGTTTTTCATACCCCGTATGACCCAATGTTTGTGTTTATTTAATGTTCTACTACGACTTTCGTGTCTGCCTATTTTCCTGTAATTTCCTCCCTCTGAGCTACCTACACTGTTCCTAGAATCAACACTACTATCCCTATCTTTATAATTTCCACTATTTATATTGTCGTTACTGCTATTCCTTAGTTTTCTTTCCCGTTCAGCTGTAGTGTCACACTCTGTATCACTTGACAACTTATCGTGGTTTTTGAGAATAGGCTTTTTGTTTTTCTTAAATGAAACTGATTTTGTGAATTCCATATAGTCTAGTTTCTTCTTAACACTTTTTTCTTCTTGATAAGATAAATCAATTTCTACTGTATGTTTACTTGAAGAGGGGGGAGTAAATTCTAACATATTTTTCCTGTTATCCTCAATTCTACGGCATAGCCGAATTAAATGTTCAATAGAATGTATATCAACAAAAGCCAATTGATTCTGATAAAAAGGTAAAATATTTTTTTTAATGATTTTCAATTTTATTATCTCCTCTACAGTTACAGTTAGCCTGCCAAATAAGTTATCCATATATGCTACATATATTGCAATACTTTCCCTATCACCCTGTGTTCTAGATTTTATTTGTTCCCATATTTTTTCATTATAGTCTCTAGGTAAAAATTCTTCTCTAAAAACATCACATAAGGTATTCCAATCATTAATCTTACTTTTCAGAGACCTGTAATATATTAAAGCTTTACCCTCAAAGAGCTCTACAGCGCTTCTAAATAATTGATGGTTTGTTACCCCTCTGGATTCCCTAAGTTCGTTTACTCTTTCTAGGAATGCATTAAGTCCTAGTGCATCAGATTCTCCACTAAATTTCAAACCCCAATCAGCAATTTTAACTTTTGAGGCACCATCAGTTAAATCAGTAATCTGGTGAGAAGTTATCTGGGAATCTGTATTATTGACAGAAACAGGAGTGGAAGTATTTTGTTTCCCACCCTGTACTAGACTAGTTTGAAATATAACATCTACAGGATTTTCTTCCTTCTTTAAGTCATCCTTGAAATTAATATGTTTTTTCTCAAATTCATCCAAACATTCCAGTGTTAATGACAATAATTTTGAACGTTCTTCAATCTCAACCGAAATAGTTGAAGAAATATTTTCAACTCTCCCTAACACATGAGCAAGTCGAGCTCGTAGTTTTTTAACCAGAGAATGCGTTAAATTTTCAGTTAAAGCTTGTTTTATTTCATTAATTTTTACTGTGTGTGTCAAATGTGTAATGTGCAGTACAATAAAACAGTTTTTCTCTGTTTAAATACTCTCAATTAAAACAATTGTTGCATACCATAAGGAAGATAAATCGCCTAGCTATAAACTGAGTTATAATTCAACCTAAAATAGTTTGTGTTAACTGATTTAATTTGTTTAAAACAATCTAGGGGCAATAACAAATCAGTAATTGTGAACTAAAAACAATTAAAAGATAGATCACAAAAAAGTGGAGATAACGTACAGACATCTGAAAAACCTGTGTTCTTATAGTACAGGAGCTTATAGCCAAAATAAATACTATAAATGGATCCCAAAAAGTGTGCCAAATGTGATACTGAGGAAACTAGTCAAGTACTCTTTCCCTGTGACTCTTGTAGAACATTGTTATGTGGACCCTGTGGTAGCTTGACTGCTTCAGAAATTAAGTGTCTTGCACTCAAGAAAAGAAAGCTAATTTTTCTCTGTGAAAACTGTGAAACTGGTTTTTGGAAAGTTCCTGAAATGATGAGGGAGTTGAAAGAAGTGAAGGATTACTTGGTACAGTTGAAAAATAATCCAGTCCCAGCTGACAAATCTGATATCCTTCCATTAGGTTCCACCGAACAAATTATGGCTGAAGTCTGCGAAAGACAGAAAAGAGCTTCGAATGTAATCGTTCTCAATATTAATGAATCTAAACAAAATTCACATTCAAATAGAACTGCTGACGACAAAAACACTATAAGGGACCTGCTTGCAGATGTTCCTGTAGATACTACAAATATTAGCACATATAGACTAGGTAAATTTGATCAAAGCAAGAATAGGCCCATCAAGGTGTGTTTCTCATCCCCGGAAGAAGCGTTAGTAGTCCTAAGAAATAAGAAGTTTTTAAAAGTACAAAGTGTCAAAATATTTGCTGATCAAACTAAAATACAAAGGGACTATTTTCTCAATGTTAAAAGAAAATTAGAAGAATACAAGAATAGTGGTCAAAATAAAATTATTAGGTATATAAATAATATTCCCACAATTGTTGATGCTATAAATAAACAAAAAAACTGACTGAAAGTCCTAATATAGTATACAAGGCTGACATCATTTACATGAATGCTGAGAGTTTTCTAGCCCACAAAGATCAAATAATTAGAGAAATATTTTGTTATTATCCATCAATGGTAATATTAAGTGAAGCCAGATGTACAGATAGTGTTCTTGATAGCGAAATTGTCATTTCAGGGTATTCTATCGTTAGATGTGATTCTAACAGCAGACATACTGGAGGAGTACTTATATATGTAAGAGGGGATATAAGTTATTCGTTAAAAGGAAAATATATACTGGATACCAATTACTGGTGCCAATTTATCAAAATTGAATTGAATAACACTAAATGGTTAGTAGGTGGACTCTACCATTCTCCAAATTCAAGTCATGATGTGTTCCTGGACAAATTTGAAGAATGGTGTGAGGACTACTTCATGAGAAATAAAAAGTGTCTTTTGATTGGTGACGTAAATATAGATTATCTTAGTAATACTACTCACGGCAAAAAAGTTAAAAATATAATGATGACTTTTGGTATCGAACAACTTGTTTGTGATTCGACAAGAATAACCTCTAATAGTTCTTCATTGATTGATTATGCGATATCAAATCAGAGTGGTCTAAAAGTTTGTGTTCACCATGAGCCTAAGATTACTGATCATTCAATAATTTCCGTTATTATACAAAATAGTGACTTTGCAATATCTACACCTTTTTTCACACGGAGATTAAATGATGAGGTTTTTCATAGTATCAACCTGAGGCTGATTGAATGTGAATGGTTGAAAACCTCCACTGATGTGAATGAGATTTACCATAATATTGAATCGGAGTGTAGATTAATTTTAAATGAGATAGCACCCATTATCGAAATCAAAAACAAACAAAATCAGGTACCTTGGTACGATGATGAGATAAAATCATTTTCAAAACAAAGAGACAAATTGTATAAAGATTTCAGAAAAACTTCCAATGCCAATAAAAAGGAGTTGTGGAATAAATATAAATCAAAACGAAATGAGGTTGTTAATTTACTGAAAATAAAAAAATTGCAATACTTTGAAAATAAAATTGATTCAAATAAAAATGACCCTAAAGAAATGTGGAAAACTATTAAAAAATTAACAAAAGGTGAGAAGCAGCATATGAACTTCAAGTGCATTAACTTTAGCACTGATGGCACTATATCAAGGGTAAAAACTGAGCAAGATGCTGCCAATAAGTTTAATTCGTTCTATGTTGATAGCATTGAGCGGATCTCTAGTTCTATCATCTCTGAAGAAAAGTGGTCTCAGAAAAATCTTAAACCAGTGGTAGCTAGTTTTCCTGAATTTGAAAGTGTAAACCTAAGTAAGTTGAGATCTACTATATTTTCTCTCAAAAAAAAAGGCAGTATTGAGGAAGTAATTAGTGTCAGGTTTTTGAGAGAAACGTTTTACACTGGTGGAATTGTCTTCCTGAACTTGATAAATACTTCACTTGCAAATGGTAGTTTTCCCAACCAATTGAAACTCAGTACTATAATGCCCATTCCTAAAATTAATAACGCAATAGAAATGTCTGACTATAGGGCCATAAATACTTTACCAACTATAGAGAAACTCTTAGAAATAATAGTGCACGAACAAATAACTCAGTACTTCAGTAAGAATGATCTGTTTATGGGTAACCAATCTGGTTTTAGAGAACATCATTCATGTGAAACTGCCCTTCAGTTAACAATATCGAAATGGAAGCAGGTACTTGATGATGGTAAATATGTAGTGGCAGTATTTCTTGACTTCAAAAGAGCGTTTGAGACCATCGACAGAGAAATTTTACTTCTAAAATTGAAATATTATGGCATTCAGAGTAAAGTATTGAATTGGTTCAAAGAATATCTCAGTAATAGATCTCAAAGAACCAAAATAGGCAACTCTTATTCAAACGAAATTATTAATAATTTTGGTGTACCTCAAGGCAGTGTGCTGGGACCACTGCTTTTTATAATATATTTGAATGATCTCAATTATGTGCAAGGTCATGATTTTCAGAATTTATTCGCGGATGACACATTGGTTGCATGTTATGGTCACAATCTTAACGAAACAATAACTCGAATGAACCAAGTATTAAAAAAATATGAAACCTATCTGGGAACTAATAAACTAAAATTAAATACAAAAAAAACCAAAGCCATGATTCTCAGTAATAAACATAAATTAAAGTATGTGGACTATGAGTCTCTACAACTTACCATTGATCATGACAAGATTGAATGGGTAACCGAGTTTAAATACTTAGGTTTCATAATAGATGACTCACTAACACTGAACGCTCATAGCGATTACATTTGCAAAAAAATTTCGAAAAAACTCTTCTTTTTTTCTAGGATATCATCTCAAGTGTCTTTATTTTCAAAGATAACTATATATAGAAGCATTATACAGCCACATTTTGATTACTGTTCTAGTCTTCTATATCTCTTGGACAA
>WOGJ01143999.1:0-11669 GCA_015342185.1 Leptinotarsa juncta | reverse complement strand
TGACTGACTAGTTAAGGAGAAATACGGAATGTTGATGGGGATGCAGTCAAAAAGTACTGGGCTGTTGTTTAAAGAATACTCTTTGTTATATGGTCGAACTTTCGAGAATGTTTATTTCCTTTATCAAGACATCTACAAGAAATTGAAAACTTTCAGTATTATCAGTATTATTAATGTTAAGTTACAAAAAGGATTTGAAGCTCTATGACTTCTATTTGATTATCAGCGAGCGCTTTCGACAGCTGGTCGTGCTGTCATCCTCTAGGCCCTATTCTAACTGAGATAGAATAGTGGTGATTCTGCGTTCCTAGAAGTAATGAGATTTTAATATGATACATGTAAAGTTTAGGTTATTTGCGACAGGTGGCTACGGAGTATATTGAACTAATCCCAAAATTGATGTAGTTTGCTACAAATTTATAAAATACTATCTTTTCTGAATCCGTGACTGCGGTCGTAAGAATTCTCCCTTTCAGGGAATTTTCGACAAGATAAAGTCGTTCATTGTTTATGTAAATAAAATTATGAATTTATTATTGAGACAAAAGAATAGTATGGCATCTCCAGTCACCAAAAGGTCACTTTTAATTCTTTTTTAAATAGAAATCGGCCGTTCTTGGATAATTGGCAGTTTTATATTATTTTTAAGAATCTGCAAACAGGCGGTGAATATCAAAAATAAGAAAAAAATCGAAACTCATCCCATTTCATTCCAATAAATGTTCAAAATGTTTTCACTATTTTTTTCTAGCAGTAATACCAATATTGAAGTCAGTTCCAAATTAAATTTCTTACTATGAAATGTTTGTGGGGTAATTTCGTTGTAAGCACCTCTTATTCTGTACTTGAATTTTGGAATGGGCTGCGGTTGTATATTATATACTTCAGATAACTGGTATCTCCTGAAAAAAATTTAGAGGATTCATATAAGGTGATCTAGTGGGGCATTCGAATAGACGATGGGCCTTTCTATTGGTTTCAACAAGATAGGCCACCTCCTTATTATGACAGACTATTTCGGCACTGCTCACGTAAGCTTCGTCTGTCAAATACAATTTAACGAAAAATCATGCACTTGGTTACAACTTTCCAGAGACCATTGGCAAAAAGTTGTTTAATAAACCTGTTTAATACCATTTTAAATGAAACTTTTATTTAACTTGACTTATAAAATTTCTCAATATTGAATTGTCTTAAAACTAATCTGTCAAAATACATATTAAACTTGTATACATCCTTCACCCCGTGTCTTCAACATCCTTCACGCCGTGAAGAAGATAAGTTTTCACCTCAGTAGGCAAAATACACAGTTTAGTGACTGGTCTAATGAATATGCCTTTTTTCGTATGGATTCGAACAACGTGCACCACGCTGTTTCTGCCAGGAAACATTTCAGTTATGCCACCCAGTAACCAGTCATTTCTAAATGCATTTTCATTTATTACCACAACTGTGTCTCTTATTTTAATAGGTTCACTTCTGGAATGCCACCTACTTCTTGGAATCAGGGTAGGCCGATATTCTTTGACCCAACTTTTCCAAAATGCATTTGCCAAATTTTCAGCGAACCGTAACTGTTTTCTCTCGAGTATATTTTCCTATGTTATGTTATGTTATCACTGTAAATATCGATACCACCTGGCCTCAGCAATATAAAATGATTGGGATCACTGCTCATTAGGGTCTACTGAGATATGTGTTGAGGGTCTAGAATTCAGTGTATATTCAGTTTGAACTATATTCCACCCATATGGCCAGCAGCTGAGGATTGAATTTCAACACAGTTCTCTGGCAAGTAACTTCATCAGACAATTTCTTAAAATCCAACGTACTAGCAGCTTCTTTGAGCTCTCTTTCTGCTCCAACGAAATTTGTTCCATTGTCTGTAATAAATTGTTTAGGTTGTCCACGGCGAGAAATTAATCGTTTGATAGCAAGAATTGTTGAACTCGTGTCAAGTGATGCAGTAATCTCAATACGGACAGCCCTTATAGTGAGACATATGAAAAGTACTCCGTACCTCTGTCCTTTTGACGACCAATTGAAACAAATATTGGGCCAAAAAAATTTATTCCAACAGACGTAAACGGAAATACGAATGCTTCGACTCTTTTCACTGGTAACATTTCAAGTGCAACTGGTTAACATTTTCTAATACTACATTCTTGACAATTTTCATATATTTTTTTAACAGCTGAATGAATATGAAGTATTCAAAACTTTCCTCTCAGATTATTGATAACAGTTTCTACACTGATCTACCAGCTTTGATATGGTAATCTTACATCAATAATTCGGTGAATTTATTATTGGGGTCTAATATAACTAGATTACCAGTGTTAAAGTTCATATTCAGAATAACATTACCTGGAATTCTTCCAGAACTTTGAAACACCTACCTTGATTCATCAGCTCGAAATTTTCGAAGGAAAAACATTTCATTTCATGTTTCCTGATCCACAATAAGTTTGATTCTTCTATTTTCTTCTGCTCTCAATGATAATTTTTGCGGTCTGTTTTTCTTCGAAACTCGGATTACTTATTTGAAGTGTAAAATTCAAGCAGTTGTACGAATTAGTTCCTTTATATTAGGGAATCTATCAATGCTAGGTAATTCTTCTAATTCTGCTGGAACCTGATGATACGTAGCTTGATCTGCTAAATTTTCAGTCAATGAAATTGAAAAATATTACTATTCTCATGAATTTCTCTTTATCTGCAAGATACAAACATGGGAAATTTTCTCGATTCTGATCGAATTTGCTTGAGAACTACCATCGAATCTGTCCAGTAATGATTAGGCTCTATGTTATTATCTAATTCTTCGTATATGGCTTTAGAAACTCTATAAGCTAATATAGCACCTTATAATTACAATTTCAGTATAGTTTGTTGATTGAGTGAATACGTTTTATCACTTGAATCACAAAACATATGTAAATCTACCTTCTGTACGTGAGGAATTCTTGGAAAATAGTATCTGTTCACAATTATGAGGGACAATACTTGGAGTTCATGAAGCCAGGATTGCCACATAAAAACACATTTTCAGGAATTTCCGAATCCCAGTCTATGTAACTTCTCCAGACATTCTGCATAAGTATTCTTGCTTTTATGATTTAAGATGCTAGGAAAATAGACATTATTATTCTTAATATCTCTCGTTTTATTGGTACTTTCAATCCAGTTGATATTTCGCAGCAGTGTTCTTAGGCGTGTTGTTGTGAATTTTATTTTGATAATTGGGTCATTCAATGCTTCCAGAAGTTACAGTGAGTTTGCAAATTAGACCAATTGATGAAAACTGATGACTGAAAAAACTTACAAATCGTTTAGGTTACCCAGGAAGTTTTCATTTAGAAAAACTTTTCAAAATAGCTTTTACCCATTCTTCCTGATAAAATGGTGAAGCATTATATTATTTGAAAAAAGTGTCTGGGGATAGCTTATAGAAAAACTTTCAAGTTTCCTCTACAAATTGTTATTTAAACAATAATTTGACTTTTAAAACTTTAAAATTTCTCTTCCTAACATAGAGGATGTAACGTCGTAAAATCTTTGAAAAAATATTTCAGAGTGAAAGGTATGACCATTAACATGACTGTCTCTATGGTAGAAGTTGTGAATAAAATTTAGTTTTAAATTGAAAGGGTATAGTTTTAGGAGGATGACAGTGTTCCGTGTAAGTGAACTTTTACTTCTTTCATTAATTATATTGTGTAAGAATATTGTGAATGATATCTGATTCGATTCCATTACGAATGTTTCGAATAAAAACTGAATAGAGATAAGTATTTTTTGTATAATTCAGCGTTCATATAAAAGTATTTGTTTTGAAAGTATTTTTCTTTCACGTAATTCAATGTTTATAAGAAAATAGCTGTTTCCAGAAGGCTTTTTCTTCCAGTTTGTATCTGAAAGTTACTTCTTTCCATGATCTACACATCTTTGTATAGAGTTGATTTTTGAAATTGATCGCTTTTTTCCTTTTTTTTGTAAGATTTGCACATTTTTTATATCAAGAAGGAGAAGTAGAAAGTCAAAACCTTTCTTTCCCAAAATTTAGATGTTACTTTCACCATACATACTTTCAGAAAAGTAAAAATTGTAATGGAAAACTTAATAGGGATTCGAAAAGAGCAAACTTTTTGATTCACTAAGGAAAATGTATTATTATTAACCTGTCATACCTATTCAATAATTCTGCCTCCAAAAAAATGGTTTTACAGATACTTAATGTTTTTGATTCATTTCATTTTCTTACTTTCTCGACTGGGACATTTGTTTGTTTTTTCCATCTTGAAGATGGAGCCAGATTGACAGATTTTGGCTCAGAATTGTATATACCTACATTAGTAAATATTTGATGGTGTTCAAAATACCAAAAAGAGTTCTTCTCTATTAAATTAGTTCCATTTGTCTTATAGCTGAAAAAATATTTCTTCATGATCTATCTACTTACATTCCGATTTCGATAATTCTAATAAAAACCCCACTGTCAGATATTTTGAAAATTTTTTTGTAACGAAACCCATTCGGATGTTTGTACCCGTTGAAAAAATTTTCCATCTACTAATTTTGGGAAGATATTCTTGACTGAAAATAAATAATCATTTCACTAAATTTACTACGCAATTTGTTGATTTGACTATTTCTTTTGGATAATTGACTATAATTAGTTCCAATTATTCAACTAATCACCACAAACATATCACAATGCAAAACAAAATATGTACTCACAGTAAAAATATCTTCAAATGGATTTAGTAACATTGAAGTATATCATTATTTCACACCTCAGTATTCAATTCTGATGTCGTGTGTTGTTAATGTTATATCCGCAATTATTAACAGGCTCAAATTTAAATCTATATCATTCTGAAAATGTCAATATCTCCAGTCTTCTATTATGGTTCATGTCAAAATGGTTAAGGCTTTTGCGGCCGAGGTTTTCAGTATCACTATTTTCCGGGTTTGAAGACATTGGATTTTTGGAATTTATTCCTGACGTTTTTGCTGGCGCAAGTGGCTAGCTTTATTAGAGGTTTATACATCCTGAGTTAATATTTCCGGTGACTGGATTTTACGGCTGTATAACGTGTATTTATGTTGATTTGCTTCAAATGTTTCATTAGCAATTTACAAGTTGATAACATCTTTGTAATGAATAAACCTTCAACCAAATTAACATATCAACTAATTATTAACAGTGATTTGAAATTTGAAAACTATATCGGGGGTCTCAAATCAAAGTTGTCATCTTGGTCATATGCTGTGAGGCTGACATCTTGTGAGTTAGGATCAGCTGCTGCCAAAGTTACATATCACTCTCTCAGAGAATCTCACATATGACATGGAATTCCTTTCTGGAGTGTATGTACTCTGTGATATTTACAATTAATTATCATATTAAGATGGTAATGGCTTAGATAACGCGGCTCTTGAAGAGCCAGGAAATTTTATTCAACATTCCGAAACAACCTCGTAATTCTTCGTCTTATGGATTAATTTTACCCCTCTTTCACATGTTTTTCTTCAATCGGAATTAATTGTAGACTTTTTACAGCAATCTTTGTTTGAAACTTTTTTCAAAATTTTTTCATCGAAGGAATCGAGGTACCACAGATGATTTATCATTTAGACAGTGCCTTGTCTACAAGTTCTTTATCGACTTCTCTATATTTTACAAGATATTTCAAAAATTGTGGGTCTTGGTTGGGGGGCCAAAGTGGGTTTGAGGGCGTTGAAACACGCTTTTACATGAATGTTTATTAAAAATAAACAAATATCACGGATAGCTTTTTTTTCTAAATTTGTTAATGTAAGTTGATCTCTGAGAAGATGTATTTTGATACAATAAATGACCTTTGCCATCCATCTAGCGTGATAAATGGCACCAGGTACTATGAAAAAAGTGTCTTTTGGGGGATTACGTCCTAAAACAATTACCAAGAGTTCAATAAATTCTTTGTAATCATCCCTTGGCTGTTGGATTTTTGATTGTTCTAAAATTTTCATCTACATATTGCTTGGATTTTTTCAACTGCCCTCACTATTCAACTGCTGAAAATACAGCTTTTGCCTGAGCAATAGCTCTTTTGTAACAAATCTGACCTTTTAAGGTCTTGGACAATAACAGATATCTGTAAAAATATAAACGTTTTAACAAAAAAGTGGTTTGAGTAAAACTTGAAGATAGGAATGTTCCCTATGAAACAAAACAAGAATCAAATTTCTAGGACAAATAGATTTCATTTGATGAAGGAAATTTAATTTCCATGAGGCACGGGTTAACATTATCCAATTGAGATAAAACTCTCCAATTCTTATTTTCTGAATGAATAGCAAATATAAGGGGAATCCCGCCGGCATTAAGACGAAAATATTTTTTCACTTTATACCTTGTGACCACTCTAATGTTGATATCTTTGGGTCCTCCTCCCAAACTACGGAATTTGCCTAATCTTGTGATTTGAACTCCAATGGATAGTTCTTTCAACAGTGTTCCCTGAATATTGGTAATTAGTGGGAATCATCGAAGGGTAGTTTGGTCGGAGTAAGATAGAGACAGAGACTTTTATATCTTATTTTATGTCAAACTTCTAACTCAATTGACATCTCATTAAAAACAATAAACATGAAACTCCAGTGTCGAATAGATCGGGAGTATACAAGTTGATTTGTGGTTCTTGTTAAAAAAATTTTATCGTATGAACCGAAATAACTTTTTGTAAAAGAATAAAAGAGTATAGAAGTAGTTTTTTAAATGGAAAGACCAATTCAACATTTGCGAATCATCTTTTGACAGAGAGGCCCGAGTTCAATCACGATTATGATGTATTGCATTTGGAAGAGAAAGGCTCAAAACTCTACCTTTTGGAATGTTTATAAATCAATAGAAGTAAACATTTGGGATTACTGCTCAATGATCAAATATATTTGAATTGTTCCCCTCTATTGAATTTAGTTTGTAATGAGGGAATTGGTAGTAAGGACAGATCTTGAAAATAGGTAAAATACTAGGTCCGGTAAAAACTGTTATTCATTATTCCCCAGTCTTATGAGTTGTTCCTAGATAGGCAAATAGTTCAGGTGAAGAATTTATCATGTAGAAATTTGGCTGGTAGTAATATTCATAAATCAAAATCAAATCAATCAAAATTACTATAAAAACACAACACAGAAAGCTAAAGTGTTAGTGAAACGTGCCTAGGAATAACCATTTTTTGAAAATTGTGTAATTATTATGATGGATTATCAAGTGAAGGTTCAGTCCATTTATAATTTAAAGTAATTAAGTTGAATTACATGAATTATTAAAAGTGCTTTCAATGACTCCTAAAAGATCCTTGAACGTCAGTGACAGAATATTTTAGTATTCATATTTTTTTTACAGGTCTTCATGTATATTAAAAACAAATCCATAGTAGGGTGTCTTGTAGCCATCGCTAAAGACGAGGGACATCAGATGCTGTCTTCAGGAGCAAACGAAGTAGATCTTTGCTCTGAAAAAACGCACCCTATAAAATGTGGGATATCAAGAATTTGGGTTGCTCTCAATCATCGTAAACAAGGGATAGCCACAAATTTGATGAATGCTCTCAAAAACAATTTCATAATGGGCTATGCACTTAATAATTCTGATATCGCTTTCAGCTCTCCAACGGAAATGGGCAAACAGTTTGCCATACGTTATTTCAAACGGCAATCGAATTTATCGCGAAATAAAACTATTGAAAATGAGTCCCAATAGTTATTAGGCTCACCTAAAGATTGAAGAGCTTCCAGATTCTTTTGAAGTTGATCTAGAAAGGTGCGAGTAGAAATATCTCATAGTTTTGAGCCGATGATGATTCAATAGATGAGATGACCTGTGCTGCTTCGCCTGAAAGACAGCCTTTCAACTAGAATAATTTTTTAATTGGGGGTATACTACTGTCTTAATGGACAATTAAGTTGAAAATATCATGAAATTCTAGCCAGTTATCAATAGAACCGTAAAACATGGGTAAATTTATAGTAGGCAAAAAAAAGTTGAAATATAAGTTAGTGGTGCTTGAAAAATAGGTTCAGTCGCTGCAGAATCTGCGGCTTTCGGTTTAGACGCGTTCAATAAAGTATTGCTTTCATTGCTAAAAGAATTGGCTTCAACTTTTGTTTGTCCGTTTGCTGATTAGATAAAGAAAGCGACGGATAATTTAAATTTGTGGCTTCTATATCCACTATAGCTACCGTATTACTTTTAGATTGCGACTGTGATTGTCCGCGAGTGGCTCGTAAATTTGTGGCAATGGAAAACGTATTAAAATATTGTTCCTCAAAATTCGTGCGATAATCACTGAACAAAAAATAAAAAATGTTCATATAAGATTATTTATTATATGGATAGTTATTTGTTTTGATCGTTTAAGTTTGATCTGATAGAGTATATTCTAATGAAAAAATGAATTGATTGAGTGAAAATGATAATCTAAACGATATATTGAACAATGAAATAATATATGAGTAGGATACGATGGGATAGTTCAAAGACTTACCGTGACCACTGCCGATTTTGACAAGATACCGATGATGCTGGCCATGAATTCGTTGTATAGATTGATAACCGTTGCTTGGGCTATTGTACGCAATGGATTTTCATTTGCACTTTCAAGAAAAAAACTTGAAAATTATTAAGAATATTTTTAATCAATTTTAAAAATATCCTGCTCGAAGGATCAATGTTTTGACCCACAATTGTTTTGTCATGAGTATGAATGCTTAATGCACACAAGAATTACAATAACTCTTGTGAAAATATAGAATAAGAGAAATAACTATTGAGATGTGCTGTAGACAAGACAAGATTTATTTCTAACTATACTATATTTCTAACTATACTATACAAAATAGCAATATTCCAAATCGGTATTTTGAGAAGGGATTTCAGATTTCGTTATTGTAGGGATAAACAAAGGTGTGTATTAACATAGATAGTAGAAATCGTAATAGCGGGTCATTCCCAAGATAAGGGATACAAGGACTAGATAAGGAATTTTTAAGGTAGCTACTTGTATTTTATGAGGATAAGTGGATTAGGAAGCACCCGTACATTGGAGAACTAACTGGAAAACCCCAATTATGAATAATGTAAAATTAAATATCTTAGACAAAATTAGTTAACAATACATACAATAAAAATAATTCCATAAAACAATGTGTTCTGTTATACTAATTTTAGAACTGGCAACTCTAGGCTAAATACTAAAAAATTAAGATTCACTTGAAAAACATTATAATTTCGATAGCAAGATTTTCAGACTGAACACTATGGTAACAATTTTGGAGCGATAACATTAGGAATAGGTGAATTTGACACAATTTTGTAATAAAAACTATATGTCGATAAACTTGGTATTGACACTGAAAATCTTCAGTTGTAAATACCAATCAAACGTAACTATAGTATAGATTAGGTGAGTCTGTCAAAAGTCACTATATTTTTTTTGATGTTGCATGCAAGATATGAGTTTTCGGTCGAATGTTGTTGGAAGTTGTTGGTCAAATGAATGAGTTTTAAGCGTTTGCTAGGATTTATCAATTTAATTATTGGGAATACTGAAACTCCTGCACCGGATTTTCATCGGATAACGGATATGGATAATCAATTAAAGAGATGATAAAAAATACTTTGTATGCGTGTTGGGTTATAGATCGTTGCGCCTGAAATTATTGTTGAAGTTGCATTAAATTATTTTTATTCATTCTCTTCGACTCTCTCTTTTTGCATGTCCGTTGTTTTTCTCTCAAGCGTATTTCTGCTTCTGTCAACAGTTCACAGGAATTTTCGTAGGTGGGGGGCGTAATAGTTTCGCCCCAGTCAAAGCCGCCATCCTCTATTTTTTTCACACATTTTTCGAACATAAAAAACTTCTCTATTTCGAGACTTTTTTCACATACATGACCCATTTTACGTGGTTATCCGAACCACTCCGGCCTAGATACCGGCGTAAATAAAGGGGTCCCTCACTTTACATTTGATACTAATTTAAACTTTTACTTGATGGACGATCACACAAAAAAGAGCCCGGCGACAGCACATGCCACTCACGTGTCTTCTTTGTGGGCGGATGTTATCGGCATGTCCATTCACTACCATGGCCACCACGGAACTTTTATTTTTTGATGTTGTTGGCATCGAATAATAAGATTATGGACCACATATCCTATGTAAACAGCGTTAGTTACTTCCCGCAATGCATCAGAGGCCATTTAGTTAATTGAATTCCATCCCATTAAAATTGTGATATACAGTCAATCTGAAATAGGTCGATAGCTTTTCAAAAACATACCAGCTCCATTCCGGTTTTATTCTCTTTATTTTTATTGATGGTGAAAAAGACGATACCCGTTTATAAAATTCAGTTTCTTGTCAAATTCCAGCATACATACCATGTGGGTGGACTAGAACTGTTTTCCCAAAATCTGAGTTGGGAAAAACACATTTTACTGTCAAGAAGAAGTGGAAATTCACCTTTGCTGAATTGAAGCTCTCCGTTCTGAACGGTGATATGTAACGCTTACGGGAAGAAACATGGCTAATCCATTAAAAATGACCACACGCTAATCTAATTCCAATCGATTCTAGAGATTGGATGTGAATATTGAGAAGAATGGAATGAAAGCTTATTGAAACTACGTTTACCCCTAGTCTGTACACCATAAAAATATATTTTCCTCTCATTTGATTGAGTATACTAGTAATAATTTTATATTGTCCTGAAATACCCAAAATCTAAAGTGAATGAAATAATCTTTCAGCAAAACTTGATTTTATGAAAAGATCCAGTAATATTACCCATAGTAAAAATACTCATTTTTTGTTTATTGACTGACCTCTAGAAAAGAATATAACCTTGAACACTTTGAGAACATGCGAGCGCTTCTGATAGCAGGATGTGCTATCATCTTCATGGTTCTACTGAAACTGAACGTTTCATCTTCTTGTTTGTTCTTTTATACGGTTAGAACGCATTAGTGCAGGTACTTGTCCTCTCCTGTCATTCGGATGTTTCTTTAAATTTGCCTGGGTTACATCAGGTAATATCTTTTGTGTTGGAGTTTCTCTAGGTTCATTGTTTCTAGGAATGTATATTGTATTGTGTAGTACTTATATTTAATGTTAGGTATTATTGTGTTTTGGTTTGTATTTGTTCCTCGATAAGTGAATAATGACTTTTGAATTTGTGAATGTTTAGGTTTTCTCACATGTCCATATGGTTTCCTTTATTGTCTTGGATGTTTTCGGGTGGGGAAAAGATATGTTTGTTTTGTATGGCGTGTATTGCGAAGTTTGATTTATAATGTTATTGGATTTATGTATGCCTTTTTGTGCTCGTCGTACCCTTGGATCAGTTTTTACTTAGTTTGGCCTATATAGAATTTGTTGCAGTCCGAGCATTCTATGATGCACACTTCGTATAGGTTTTTGTTTTCTTCTTTTTCATAGTTGTTTATTTTTTGTGTGAAACGGATGATAAGAGGGGACAAGTACCTGCAATAAGGCGTTCTAACGGTATAAAAAAACAAATAAGTTTGAGTAGAGCCATGATATCACATCCTGCTATCGAAAGCGCTCGCATGTAACGAGTAGAAGGTACTGAAACTTACTTCAAATCCTTTATGTATAT
>WOGJ01143761.1:0-10578 GCA_015342185.1 Leptinotarsa juncta | reverse complement strand
TGAACATTTATTTGTGAAAATGTCCCTTCAGAATGGTATTTCCATTCGGTATTTGGTAAGCAGGCCATGATTACTATTTGACAGTAGCGTTGTGACAGAAACGTCTAATGTGCCATCCACCGTGAATCAGCCTGTATAGACAAATACTCAAACAGATCAACATCAACATAGCCTCTGAATTCAATGAAGTACCAGTACTTGCACTCAAAAATGCGCTAACCAACATGCATCAGTGTTCTGTGGGATATTCAACTTGACTTACAAACTTGAAGACTGTTCGAGTTTCAACGTATACTAGAAAAGTATCAACTATCTAAAGACCAGTTACTTCCCAACCAGTGATATCTAAAATCATGTACGCATTTTTAAATATTTGAAATGTTTGAACATCTCAAGCGATCATTGATATGGTTTCCGGAATCAACGATTAACAGGCGACTATCGGGAAAATAAGAGATTGAAATAAATCCGACTTGGAGTGACATAAATCAATTTAGTGCTACAAAAACCCAAACATCACTATTATGTGAATGTGATATAACCTGACATCATGACACAATTCTGCTAGCTGCGTCAATTGATTTGTTGGGTGTAGAATTGGGTACAATCTTGGCACAATCATATTACTGGAATAGCATAGTCAGCTCCTTAGAAATGATGAACATTTGGAATACACCTTAGCAATTCTATCGAACGATTATTCATTTTATTTGGAGTTATGAATATCAACTTACCAAGACATCAAATTATTATCAAGTTACGAATCACTTGGCTTTATTTTTGAACCAAACTAGCTCAAAAAAAGCAAAGGTCAGATACTTTAACAATTTCCACATGTATTTGCTACCTTTTTTCGTAAACAAAGAAGTAAAATACTAATTTCTGTAAACCTTCTGCTAATATGCTGAACCTTAGTGACCGGACAACTCTTTCAGCGTGGAAAAACAGGGAAATTTGATTCATTCGTTATATTTATTACGTTATGAGTGTATGAAAATTGTTTGAATTCGAAATATATCTCAATTGATTCTGGATTTACCTTACATTTGGTTAACCATGAACCTTCTGTAAATAAACTTTCACCTATTCGCATGATAAACTTTATTGATATTTCGTTACAATTGATAAACAAAATTGGTGGTACCTTGCAGGACTTCTTACCTTTTCGCGATACTGTCTCCTAGAAGAATCCAAACTCTGAATAAGGTTAGTAGCGTGACCGAGAAACAAGGCATAGCAAGTCGCTCCTGATATCATGGAAAGCATCGTTAGCCACATATCCGTCAGAGATTGTGGTGGAAACCTGCCGTATCCTATGCAGAGCATATGGGACATCGCCTTAAAGAGTGCCCAGGAATACTGTTCCAGCCAGGAGGCTTCCTAGAATGAGAAATATTTTTCATATTCGTGCTTCATCCATAACTGTTCTCGATTTGAATTATAGTGAAATATAGTATAAAATAGATATTACGGACAAATTTAATATTACTTAGAATGACACAAGATACCAGCTAAAAAGTTCGCCAAATTTTTGTAAAAATTTCGAATAGGTAATAAAAAAAGGGCAACAAAGAGGACAGCAGAAGATGTTGCAAAAACAGTTTTTGGGTAACATTGAAGTATAAGGAAAGAAGAACTGAATCAACGAGAAAGAAAAACAGTGAAACTAGAGCGATAGCTCGACTAGAGGAACAGTCAGTCCAACAAGTAAACGAATTAACTCAAGGTCTCACAGAGACAGTAGAACAAAAAAAAACAGTGAAATATACAAGATTTGCGATGAGGTCCACATAGAATGGACCTCAACTCAGATATCCAGCGGCCGAGCAAGAGAAATCGAAAACCGATTTGGCTAGATCAATGAACGGACCATGGAAGAGATGAAAGAGAATGCAACCGCTCGGGTGACACAGAAAGATAGCACAAGGCACAAAGAAAATGATCAAGAAACTGGACGAACAAGCGGACAAACAGAAGGACTTCATTGCGAACTGAACGGCTCTTTTATGCAATATATTTACATCCATTTCAATAAGGCCACCATTATTAGCAGTAACAAGAACATTATTAGGTGAAATTTGAAACCTCCAACTTTCGATGAGCCGTCATCGTGGGCCATGCACTGCCAGCTAGAGATCGATGATTTGGGTGTGAAATTTACTAATCAATATATACAACAACTGAAACATCTGGGCCGTATCTATGAATTATGGACGAGATGAGACCAATCCAGAAAGGAGATTATGAGAAGCTGATTCGAATCTGACTCAACAGCGGAGTTGGATCTACCTGACAGTATGTCTTCAAGCATGCTGCAACCGGGTTTGGTGGGATTCCCTATGCCCAAATAATATGTCTGCTAGTTATAGAATGTCTACAGAATTGTATTTCATTGAGGAATGATTTATTGGCTCAATTCTGTAGCAGAGATTGATGCAAGCACATAAAATAAAAAGACACGTACAACACATTTCTCCTAGCACAAAGCCACAAGCTTTTCTTCGTCGATATTGATGATTGAAAGATAGAAGATTATCTTTAGATCTACCATTAGGGAATGGATAGAAATATTCCATGAGTTCACGTTACAACGTCTACGGATTTCCATTAACTGGATAAATAAACTGTAAGGAAAGAAAGTTGCGGATGCAGAGTTCAGCCAAGACGATGACGTGTAGTTATATAACCCCAAACGAAGAAGATAATTTGTTTCAAACTACAGAGGTCGTGAAAACGCTCCTACTTGGTAACCAAGAAAATAAAAAATGATTTTGCTCCCAGGTGATGATGGCTGAATTCGTCTTAAGCTGTACTGGAAAACAATTTGGGAGTTTCTTAGAAAACAGATTACCATCTGACGACATAGTTCGAAGAAATTGCATGCATAAACTGCATGAAAATATAGCACGATAATCATATATATTCCATATCTGCTTTCAATATTCTGCTATAAGATTTTACTAATACTACTTCATCATATTTTCTAGATACATTTTTTATTTCGCCTTAATATTTCGTATAGTAAGTTTCGATTCTTTTGAGATATATAACTCTACATTTTTGATTATTACTTTTATTTGGTTGTGAATTAAATATAAACATGATGAAGATATTTGTTATATTTCATATTCTTATTTGATAAAGGGAAATTCTCTTATTACTACCACATCAGTCTCAATTCAAAATAGATGAACTTACTTGTAATTCGTTGATCACAACCCAAGAATTAGGTGGGAATCCTTGAAGCATGGGAACTAAAAATTGTAAACATCCTGACCAGTGTCCGATAAGTAGCATCATGCAGATCAAATTGAATATCCTCATAAATACGCTGGCCATATTCAGGAACTGCAACAGTATAAAGAAGATTAATTTCCAAAATTTACTAAAAAGATGAATCTTTCATTTTTGCTACATCAGAATGAAACTGGCGACGTTCAAGTTCGCAGCAGAATTATTTCTTTCTTCATTTATCAAATACGGAATGTCAGTTTTTACAATGAAGTTATTTTTGGAATAAATCAACAAATACAATACTCAACTAAAATATTAGGTATTTCAACAAACAACAGAATAAAGAAATTGGTGCCTGTTCAAAAATATTGATTTTTTTTAAATAGATCGTATAATCTGTTTCGAATCATTATCCCGTCTTGAATTACGGACATTCTTTTATTTCTTTCAATTAATGCTTTATCAACTCCGGCTTTCCAATAGCGAGTATCGAGAATATAGGCACCATGAATCCAGTATAAATAAATAAAATAAAACCGAAAATTTTGCTCATTTATCCATATTCAATATCAATATCAGACTTCTGAGGTCATTAATAACTATGTATTCAATGTTTGGAAGATAAATCAATGTAAAACTCTTATTATAAAAGTAATATATGAAAACATTTCGCTAGTTTCATTCAGACATATTGTGAAGAGATACAGAACAGGAATGTAATTGTATAGTTTTTAGTGAAGGATGAGTTCTCAATACACATAATAACAGAATTCCGTACTTAGTTTTCAAACATATAGTTTCAAAAGCGTCGAAAGTATTGAGAACTGGTGACCTCAAAGATCTGAGTGACTTTTTTCCTCAGATCTTTATTCTGTGTGTGATTTATTAAACTACCTTTGTTTGCCTGTGAACTAAACTCAACAAAAATGTTTGCTCTACTAGCAATTGCTTCGTTACTCAACCAAATAACAAAATGTATTCTGGCAAAAAAATCAACACAAATTAAACCCAAATAAACCTCAAAAAGCAACCTCTCCTTTGTCAGTGAAGGGGGCTTGAAGCAAAATTCAAAGCGGTGTCGATTTTTATAAAAGAAGCAGATACTAAGCATTCTTTTGGGAAAATAATTCGAGAAAAGTGTTGAAAGGTTATTCTTTCGAATAGAACAAATTTATCCAGAATGACGAACCTCAAGACGAGAATTTAACATATTACATAAATCAAAAATTGAGACTCATTATTCTGAATTTTTTGGATTCTATGTACCCAGCACCACAACTCTGAAATAGGAACCCAACATAATTAACATAATTTCCGAAGCAGGCCTTTAATGAAACATGAACTTACCTTATAATTCGTAAACTTGAAATGAGAACGAAATGCATGTGTTTTATTGGAAAAATCATTATGGCGAAGAAAATGTTCGTGTTCTGGATTATCTTGCATAACTTTTTGTTTTATAAATTTCCGGTACTATCTAAATGAGAATTTCTTCGAAAATCATATTTCTTCTCATGATGATTTTTCAGTTTTCAATACACTATAGCCATAAATTCTGCAATGTAACTAGTTGATACTTTGAGCAAAAAAAACGAAAGTGGTGTAGAAAGTGTCAGGTGTGACATGCATAAAAAGCACAGTGGCTTGGTGTTTCTTGGACCTTCAGAACATTACTCAATATTTAATCAATATGAGCCTTTTAGTTGAAAATCTTGAATAACAAGAAATCAAGAAGACTTGAAAAGGAATTGAGAGTTTATATGCTACACAAAGCTACATCACGAAGTACTGGTATTTATCTGTTTGGATTTAATTTGATATGGTATTTTGAATATAGGATAAAGGAATTTAGTAGAAATCAGGCAAAAGTTATTTTCTTTATCCTATATTCAATATGAATTTCTACAAAATAAATAGGTAATCAATCGAACAAATATGGTATTTCATTTCTACTATCCATTAAATCTGAGTCATTACTAAGCAATCAATGAAATACATTTTTTTATATTACCTTCACACATATACTCTTTATATACGAGTACATTAATCATTCGAATAGTTAGAAAACCTTTGAAATATTTGTGAAGGAAGGCAGCACTTTTATATTTGACAAAGATTTTGAGAATTTTCATACCAACTACTACAAAAATATTTGCCGATATCCGTAAACGATTTTCATGAATTACAGATTAAGAAGAAAATAGGGGGTAATAATATATTTTTGGATTTTAGATGTTACAGAAAATAATGAAAAGTCAGGACTATCTCTTCACCTCGAAGAATTGATTGAAGATGATCGTATTAAAATTAGTACAGCTACCGGTGGGAGAAATCGTATCTGCGTCAATTTGGGTTGGTGTATGACAAAGAAAATATTAGGAAAAAAGGAAAAGAAACTTTTGTTAGCAATTTTACGTTCACGGCTCGAATAATCTAACAGACTGATAACAAATTTCTATATATCTACTGCACAGTCCGGCAGCTGTATATTGTGAATCAGGTACGAGTCGTTATTATTAACCGCATATTCCTCAAGTAATTATAATCGATTTTATCACAAGCTAATTATGCCCAGTTTAATAAAAAAAATATTTACTGGACACCAAAGACCTCCCGGCAAAATTTCTTATATAACTTTTTCATGATGACAATGTTATCAAACAGTTCACAAGCAAAACACAAGTAAAGCTACAATATTTAAAATTTATCTCATTTATACTATCCATCGACAGTTATTTTTATTAAAAACGAAGAAATACCAAAAATTATATGAAGTGAATAAAAAACATTTTACATTTACATTTTACATTTGAGTTAACTTAATCATAAAAACCGATGTCATCTCATAAATATGAAAAAAAGTTGAATTAGGTGTCTTATTCTCTCATTTAAAAAAAAACAATACATAAGGATGCCAAAGTGAACAAATTTATAGAAAGCCAATATAGAATTTCCGAGGGGATTCGACATTTCCTATCACCCCATTATAGATGCCAAAGAAAATATGTGTGCTCCCTGAAGAATATTCAATATCATTGCTGACTTGCTAATGTATACTTTCTATCTCCACTTTCCGACATTTCCAAGAAAGTTAATCAATAATTTCTTCTTACACTAACGAAGATTTCCAACAATACATTTTTTTTCTACTCAAAAACCTGACGTGAAAAGCAAGAAAAAAAAACGGTGCGATCCTAAGGAAAGAGCTAGATTGAATCTTCGGTGGCAAACTCTCTGTTAGAAAATCCCTTGTTATGATCCATGAGTATTTTCTATTTTGTTTCTATTTCGTCACTAGCGGAATTGAATAATGTTTACAAAAACACTGATAGATAGGATCAATTATTCACCATTAGGTAAAAACAAAATTTAATACATATTTGAAGTGACTTTCACTAAATTATATTCTTAGAATACAAATGCAAAAGTGCAAATAGTAGGTTTCAAGATACAACTACCATGAAGCTACATTCTGTGACTATGTAACCCAACACTATTTTTGTCAAATAGTGATACAAGTCAAGTAAATTATAATGCAAATAACCAAGCTGAAAAACTATATATCGGCGAATGAACACGGACACAAAAAAATTCGTTATCGTAAAAAATCCACACAGCAGTGACGTTATGTGTTTAATTTTTTTCGTATTTCTTTTTTTAATATGGGAAAGATGACTTATAGCAAACGTAATCAGGAAGATTTCGAAGCGGACAACACTGCAGCATGTGATTTCTGTAATGATGAGAGCTATATTTTTGAAAGTGGGTAAATGCCTATAATGCCACAAGAACACTGTTGAATTAACCAAAAATAACACCTAGTTTGATATGAACCAGGAGGTATATGTGAAGAGACGTTATATCTGAAATAATTTATAGGCAGAATCGAGCTTCTAAAATTATTATTCTCAATTGAAACTAGAAACCAATGTGAAAGAACTTGGAGTGATACCCCTAATAGAAAGTATCTTAGAGGATAAAAAATTAAATTCGTCTACGTAAGGGAATCCGCATGGATAGAGAGGAAAAGAACTGACCCATGGAAATGATTTTGAAATCTCAAGATAATGCCAGGAGAGTTCACAAAAAAGTAATTTGAAACCTAGTGTTTCAAACCTAGTGAGACCAAACATCAGTTCTATTCTCGAAAAATAAAAGCTGATTTGAATGAATTGATTACAGTTAAGTAATGAATAATAAAACTTATAATTGTGAAAGAAAAAATATACTTCAGGAGACAAAAAACTAACTATAATTCCTAAATACAATTCCTAACATACAGCCTTGTTCACAACTGAATGGTGACACTATATACCTTAGTGTTTAAAGAATTTTTGAAAAACGAAGACAAACTCAGGAAATTGAGATTATTCCATTACAAACATTATTTCATTAAGTGAAATCAAAACAATTGTAGACTTTTTCAAATTGAATAGTTATTTTTGTATATGTATATGATCTCAAAAATCGATACATTGATGGCAATAAAACAGGGTAATTCAAATTCGACCCCATTATTGGGATCTCCTAAACTACAGGAGATACGTCAAAGCTTAAATTGGGGCAAAGTTATAGAAGAAAATAGTGCTTCTCATTCCGATGCCATTGATGTATAATTTGCTGATTTGCTCTTTTGAAACAATTCCATCTGAGATGATCATGAAAAATTTGGTTTAATGAACACTAGTTGTCAGAAAACATCATAAGTATGCACAAATACTTCAGTCGAAATGTCCTCATTCTCGAATGGAGAAAAACAATATATGTTGAAACTTTATTATAAATTTGATAGGAATATTTTTCTGATTGATTCGGCCGTTACTTGATGAAGATCCATAGTAATTTCATAAACTACAACGTACGATTTGATCTCCACAAAATTCATTTGAGAAAAATATCACGACATGTTTGGCTAACAGAGTAGCTTCTACAACAGGGATTTGAATACTCCATACGAGTATTCAAATCACTGAAGATATGGTATACGGCTTTCTGCTTGATTTTTGATATCACTAAATAGCAAAGCGATTGGTCTATAGTTATTTAGAAGGATCTGCATTTATTTAAAAAGTACCAAAAATAATTATACTTTTTCGAATATGGAAAGAACAATTATTTTACCTCGGCTTATAAGTTATTTCTAGTATTTTGTTCCATTCTGCTTCCATACTTCATTCTTAGTTTTTGAAACCCACCATACTCATCGAAGTATATTACTATACTCATATACTCATCCGGCTGTTGTTTTCCGGATATAATTCAAAATAAATTCGCGCTGTTTTCGAACTATTCCTCTCAAATATGTAATAAAGTCTCAACATATCTCGTTTTTACTCATTTGAGAATGAGGATATTTCGACTGAAGTATTTATGCAAACTTATGATATTTGATGAGTTCTGACAATCATTAAACAAAATTCATCATTGGAGTCATGACCATCTCAGATAGAGTTGTTTTTTTAATACCTGTGATTTCAGAAGAGCAAATTAAACATCAATGAAATCAGAATGAGAAGCACTATTTTTCTGTATAACAATAATATTTGGCGCCCATAATAGAAAAAAAAGTTGATGATGATTGTCAGAAGACGAAACGTTGGATAAGTAAATCTGAACATGGAAACGTGTAGCTGAAAAAAGTATCCATGAGAATGTGTTTCGGTTTGGAGGTATGTTGTCAAATAACTCTGGAAAAAAGAAAAATTCTGGTTTTCAGTTTTTTCCGGAGATAAGTACTGGGAATATTCCGAGTTTCAAAGCAGTATTTTCTAAAGCACAAAAAACGCAGCTGTGTCCCAATTGAAGATTCGACGTATCTCCTGTAGTTTAGGAGAATCCAAAGGTGGTGGTCGAATTTGAATTACCCTGTATATACGGAGATTGCAGCAAATTTTAATTCCATTAATTCAATAGCGCACTACTACGTAGAATGCACTGCAGTATTTATCGTGGTACAAATGCAAATACTTGAGTTTCTCACACCCACATTTCATTTTTCCCTCGATTTAAAATAGTTTTCGACGGGAAACAAGTTGAAACTAAAACCTGAAAAATATCGATTTGAAAAAACAAATGAAATATTTCATCACAATTTTAGCCCTAATGGCACTATAGTTCAAGAAATGTTGGTTGAAAATAGGAAAATTTCGAAAATGTCCGAAAGTTTCATAAAGAATAAAAACTATAAAACGTATTTGTGTAATATTATACGAGTACATTTTCTCATAAAGTCAATGGTATACAATCCATCTGCGAATCAAATGAAGACAAATATAAAAGATAACCTTTCTTCTCTGAAAAAGCTTACACAACGAAATACTGCTAGTTTTTGACATTCTGTCTCATGAGTTTCTGAGGGTAGTACCGATAAAAATATTAAAAATTGGTTATGTAAAGCTTGTTTCATAAATGAAAAGTTAGGTTTCAAGAATCATAAAAAATATTCCGACTCACCTTGGGAGCAATTCAATTCATCACTATCATCTCCACAGTGATCAAAGCCATCACAATTCAGTAGGAGAGGAATACACCTGAAGTTATTGCACAGAAAATCTGAACTCCCGAAACAATCTTAAAAATAATTGAATAACTATTCGAAGTCCTGAAATTCTTTGGAATAATTTACCTTTATAATTGAATGCAGCATACACAATTGCTAAACGTGATTCTGGCATGAATATACCACGCAAACTTATATAGAAACCTTGCACGATAGGAACTACATGTTCCACCTGCTTCGATAAACCATATGGAGTAGCTGGGTGTCGCAATATTTCCACTGAAGGCTGATTCGAAGTGATACCTTGTCGTATAATCAACTCTGTTGTGCCAGCTGAAAAAATACATACTTAGTTAACTAAACTGTAAATATATACTTATGCACCCTGATTGAATGAATACGATGAAAGTCGATTCGAAATGAACAAGACTGAATCATTATTATTTGAACTCGAAGTTCGACTGAAGTGAACAACTTTATAAAAAACTTATCTTATATAACCTAAATTCAAATATGCACATTTTGTCACGTAAGTTTTCTATTATAGAACTCACGTTTAATTATAACAGGGTCTATCAGCCAAAAATGTTTTTACTCTTATTCTAAACATTTTGTTAGTCAAATTTGCCTGTCTTATATCTGAGGGCAAGTGATTAAACATCTTGACCCCATTGTAGTAAATAGAATTCCTGACCAAATTTGTTCTAGGAATTGGCAATTTCAACGCGGTAGAACGGATGCTATAAGAATGGTATAAAGCCTCAAATAGGGACATATTTTTGTAAATGAGGCAAACCGTTTCCATAATGAACAAAGCAATCACTGTTAAAATCTTTTGTAAAGCG
>WOGJ01143168.1:0-12431 GCA_015342185.1 Leptinotarsa juncta | reverse complement strand
GGGTTCTAAGAAATTTGCTGCTCCAGGCCTAAATGGGCTGAACACTTATTGGTGGAGAAACCTACCAAACACACACCGCCATGTGGCCATCTGGCCGATTCCGGATTGGTTTGTCGAGTTGCGGACCGTTCTTATCTCCAAACGCAGAGATTTCACGATTTCTAAGAATTACAGACCGATAACATGCTTGAATTCGTGTTCGAACGGATATATAAGCAGACAGGATCGAAGAAAGGAGTCGCTGGATGTAAAAAGAACCTGTTCATTGATAGATGTTCAACGCAGGACTCGATAAAATATAAGGGTAACCTCTCCATGGCCTGCATCGATTACCGTAAGGCATTTGTTACAATTTCGCATGAGCTCATCTTGCATTTGCTCAAATGCCTTGCGGTACCCGACAAAATATTGAGATGCATTGAACAACTGATACCACTTTGGCGCAAATAGGGGTGATTTCAGGGTGATTTCTAAGTCCCCTTCTTTTCTGCATCTCACTATTGCCATTATCTGTTGCGCTCAGAAATACTCAAGGGTATAGCTGTGGCACCCCCGGAAACCGGAAGCACAAGGTCACCCACTTGTTTTATATGTATGATTTTAAACTTTATGGAAAGAGGGATGTCCATCAGTCCTTGAGGGTGGTAGAAGAGTACATGCATGCTATCGGTATGAAATTCGGTATAGACAAAGATGCAATGGTCCATCTCAAAAGAGGACGATGCGGGGACTACGGAGAGGATGTGCAGCTCGTAGATGGAAGCATCCTACACCATCTGAATGCCGGATAGACGTATACTTACCTCGTGGTGGAACAACGCCACTCACAAAAGGTAACAGCAGTGAAAAACTCTCTCCTCGGCAAGTATCAGCACAAACTTTGACAGATCTGGTCATCGGAACTGTCGGGGAAGACAAAGTTGCTGCAAAAAATATGCTTGCCGTTCCAATTTTACTCTTCTCGTTTAAAGTAGTGAAGAGGACTCGGGAGAAGTTGTATCAACTCGACGTAAAGACCCGAAAAATGATGCATCTATATAGGAGTTTGAATCCCAAATCCTCCGTTCCACGGTTGTACTTCCCCCGACAACAGGGAGGCCGTGGACTTTTAAGTTTGGAGTGACTACCTTACAGAATAGCACTGGATACAGCCTGTAAAGTCGTCAGAAGTCCGAATCCTCTTCTCTGCATGGTCCGTGACCTTGAGTGAGTAGGAATTGGAGCATTTCTCTTTAGGGCAGCTTACTTCTGCAGAAACACAAGGATAATCCAATGCATGGGGTATTCTTCAATAACATTGGAGACCTTGGCTGATCAAACCGCCTGACGTTCGCTTTTCTCAGGTCGAGTGGGCTGAAGTCGGAATCATCATGGATTGCCAGGATGGTGTCTTCAACAACCGCAGTCGCGTGATGGGTATAGAGGTTCCTGACACAAGGTGGTGGGCCTGCCGCGAGACGCCTGCGACCCTGACGCACCGTCGCACTTACTAGCAGCATGTCTAGCATAAACGTTCTCGGCCTATATCCATTGACATAACACAGCTTTAAGAGTGATATATCACCATCTAAGGTAATCTTACGGTATTGACGAGACACCGGTGTTGCTCTTCGCTCCGGGGAATATTGAATTCGTTGTAGGAAATCCGTTGTTGAGAAATGCCGAATTCATTGGAACTATTCGTTCCCCACCTTCAGGCTCATACAAGCTAATACGCCTGATATAGTCCTTCTCGATCACCAGAGCAAAACGATATTTGTCGTGGAGTTTTCAGCTCCTGGCGAGACAAATATCGTCAGAAAAGAAGAAATACGGATGAAATATCAAGATTTTCTCTTCGAACTCCACACACTCTATCCAGATCACTCTGTCAAGATGGTTGTTCTGATTATTGGAGTTCTTGGTGGAATGATGCCCCCTCTACTCTCGAATCTTAAAATCATACCGGCTTGCCGCACTAAATCAGAAATCTTAGCCGCACAGATGCAGAAGGCTGTCATTCTTGGCTTGCTCAGGACACATGATTCTCGGACCCCACGGTGTGGGGAGTGGTCATTGGTTGATAATACTGGCGCGCCTTCCCGCAAGGTCGGGATTTCGTCCTTCCGATTCGGAAATCGATTGGATGACGCTATATACGGCGATGATGAGTTATTATTATTATTGGAAGAGGTAACTTTCGTAATAGGACACGTGTCTTATTAACTCTTCAGCATCGTTCTGAATAATGTTACGACATAAAGCCCACATTTCATTCATAACATTATGACTTTAGGTTACGGATGAGACAATTCTATTCATGTCACGATGACAGTATGTAAATACATTCATATGCTTAATCGATTCAATCCCAGACATAGGGATATTGTTTAAATTGAGAGGGGTATATTTTGAGGAGAAATTAGTTTTTCGGAAAAAACTTCTTAGCTTTCTCTTCTCCGTCTTTCTATTCACAAGATTAACTAAAAATGAACTCTTTACAAACATGTGTTGATTATGCAAAGAAATTACTTCCATAGTTTATTCTGTACTTGATTGTTTCTTCCTTCCTTCTTAATTTTCCCAAAGTGTTTGTTCAAAGTTGGAGAACTAGAAAGCCAAAAACATTTCATTTCCAAAAAATAATCTATTCTGAAAATATATCTCTTTCAATATATTACGATATGTTCGCCAAACAAAATTACGTAATACATTTTTTTTAAATATTTGTATCATACAATTTCATCGCATGCCATCTCATTTTCAATTTCATACAATCTACGAAATGTCGACCAGAATGTAATTGTTGAGGAATATTTACAATATTTATTCTTTAGATTTTATTTCATATTTATATTATTTTGTGAGTGGTAGATACATTCCGATCCGAAGTCTTTATCATCATCTTCACTTGAGGGTCTCGATTTTGAATTACCTCTTCAATTGAGTTCATTCCAAAGAATCATTTTCCACAAGGCGAAACACCGGTGTTTACCATTGAGGATGGCAGTGTTCTATGTAAGTGCAATTTGTTACCATTCATTTAAAATATAACTCATGTGAATGATATCTGATTTTTATTCCACAACGAATGTTTGAAATACAAACTAAGTAGAGAAAAGTATCTTCTGTACATATAGAAGTATTGGTTTCGAAAGAATTTTTTTCTTTCGTATAATTCAATGTTTATATGAAAGTAGCTGTTTCAGGAGGAATTTCTTTCAGTTTGTGTCTGAAAGTTACTTCTTTGCATAATCTACACATCCATGTATAGAGATACTTCCTTTCTTTCTTTGGAAGATTCCTTCATCCTTCTTTTTTTGTATCAAGATGGAGTAGTAGAAAGCCAAAAACTTTCTTTCGCACTATGCATATTGTTTCATATAAATTCAAATAAATTTAATGAGTCATTGACGCTATGAAATTTGAAACGACTATTGAAATTGATATCAATGATCTTTTCCGGAATGTGTTTGATGGTCCACCAGTTTGGATTGATTTCACGAGATTCCATGGTCTTGTGAATGTTTTGTGTGATTTCATTTTTCATTTTAATTTGAAATTCAATGCAATATTTGCGGGAAATTAGGCCTACTGAATAAATAGGTTCGTGTATAGCTGAAAACTGACCAATCCTCAATCTAGTTTTAAAGTTGGACTTTTTATTTATTCCAAATTTAGGTTTTTCGTTGCACCATTCTTATCAACCTACACTTACAATTGACGGATAATGTTTAAGTCCCCTATGTTACAAAAATTCAAATGATATTCGTGGCAAATTGATCAATAACAAACAGGTAATGTATGAATCAAACAGTATTAATAAGATATTTTTTGTGTTGCGTAAATTATTCGTTTACTAATTTCGAATCAAAAAAAGTATCTCTATAGCTATATTATTCAAAACATGAAGTACTGATGATATAAAATCTGCATAAATGAAAAATTTCTCAACTTTTGTGTTCAATAAAATAGGTGAAATAATAATGATAGTAATGTATGTCTATCAATTCTATCAGTATATACCTATTGAGTTTGGTCAAATTGCATTCATATACCGATCTAATGTTAAAGGAATCCTCTTTTCGATACACATCAGAAGCAATATCAAAAATGCAGAAAATGGGATTGATCACTTACAAATTATTTCTATAAATCTAATTTTGATTCGTTTACTAAATCTGAGGAAGCAAGAGAAAACATGACAAATTGTTGGCAATTAAAATTATTATGATTTTTTTGGTAAGAAATTTATCAAAACTTTTGAAGCCACCGTTTTTCCCCACTCACAACACAAACACAAAAACAACTACCAATGACATTATCGGAAAACACTTGTCACTCGCCACCTGCAGAATTATTCCAGTAACTACCTGCTAAATTCACACTTTGAATCCCAACACATGAAAAAGAAACCAGTTAAAATATATCAACTCTAGTCGATGTGAACTCTGACGAAATCTGAAGAGAACTGAAAGAAACTGCAAGACGAAAAACGCGCGCAAGTCTACTTGCTAAAAAATCATTAAAACTTTTTGTTATTAGAGCTTAAAGAGGTATTACTCTGTCTGGCATGACGCCGCGAATAATTAATTGAAATTTGAGGTCACGTGGAAGTGCAGAAGCGTGAGTAATGTTTTTTCTCCCTTCTTATACTATTTTCTTTCCAGGAGATATTCAAATAATATGTATCAATTGTTGAATATTTGACTTGAGTTTACTATTTCCTCTATGCTCGTTGAATGAGCCCCAATCAGAAATAAAAAATAATGAATATATGGTAGCAAATATATTTTTGCTGTGTTGACAGTTAGGTAATCATGGTAAGTGAAAAAATACAACTCACCTTGTGCAATCCGAACGGCTGGCATTTTGATTCTCATTTTGGAAATTTTTCAAATGTCCTTTTTACCGAGAAAATCAGCTGTCCATTTTAAAACAAAAATCCTTTTCACTAAATCATTTCCACCAAGTAAACACTACACCGAAGAAGTCCACAAACTCAACAAAGTTCAAACACATTTAACAGAAAACGAAAAATATTTTTATCACAAAGGGCATTTATTGATATCAGCTGAGTCAAAGGGTCAAAATGTGATCTCGTACGTATGTCCATAAGATCTTCCTGGACCAAGATGCTGTGTGGTCACAGGTCCACACGCGTGTGTTCTACGGCTAGCTTGTCAGGCGATTCTCGGCCGTCCCATCGCCCATCGTCGAGTAAGATCGCATGTGTTCGTGGCTACTCACTAGCCAGCGGTCCTAAGCACCCCATGTAGAAGGGGATGATGCGCCGCGCATATGATACCGGAGTGGGGATTTTGCCCGCTGGCCTCCCGGATACGATATTCCGGTCGGCTCCGGTGTGTATGCTATATGTGATAAAACGCTTGTTTCGCGAAGCACTACTTGACAAAGTTTGCCTCGAGATTTATTGCTTCACAAACTGACTGGAATTATATCGAAAGTCTCAAACAAATCTATATCTTTTTTCACTATCGAAATGAACTGTTGTATATACCAAATTTCGTTAAACGTTTTCCTATGAAGTAGTAAAAAAACAAGGTAGTTCAACTATATACTTCTTGATTTGATTAATAATAAAATTGACTAGCAAATAAAAAGTATTTTATTAACATTTTAAGGGACTTCCACCTTTCATAATCTGACATGTTATATCTTTTTTCGAGACTGGCAGCCAAATAGATACAATTAATTTCGGACAAGCTGCAGGATATAACAATGTTTCAGGTGTAGTGCGATTTATTTCGTTTCTACGTTCTTTCATAAAAAATCTGAAGAACTTGAATCGGGTGACCGAGGAGGCCAATCAGCTGAATCAAAACTTCATCCTATTCAGCGACCGTCAAACCTGTCGTTTGAATTGTTGAGCACCGTATTGTTGAATCATAGTTTTCCCTTCAATGAATGCATGGCATATTACCTGCGAAATTTACAGAAAAAATATCGGAAGGAAATTTATTCATTCATATCATTCATATTCATATCATATCGGTCCACTGTAAGCCCAGTAACAACAATTTTGGCAAAAAACTACATCTCTCAGAAAGAAAGAAGGTACACTCATCCCAGAAAACACATTAGAAAATATCGTTTTCCCCAGCTAATTCACTCAAAATTTCAAAACAATACATGTAACTATCAAATAGTTTTGATTTGTTTCTTATACTAATAAAATCTTATACATGTGGATCAGTTGTAAGAAGGTAAGGTTGAATGAAACAACACTGATAATTTAAAAAATATAAGCGATTGGGGCACATACATTGAGAGGTGTATGCGATATTCCTGTCAAATCAGTCTGTCTGTGTTCCGTTCCTCTATTAGCGCATTACACATGTATGAGAGGAATAATTTTGTTTTGCCTACATAGGTGAATATTTCAATTATTGTTTCTTGCTTTTCAATTGCAAACTGTAGTTTGGAATTGAAAAGTTACGTTTATTATAATTTTAGATTTAGCAAGTATATTTTCTGGCGTTCTTACGCAACCGAATATTTCGTTCTGATTATATCATTAATATTATCAATGATTTCATTATGTGATTCAGTTTTATTCCATTTGTTATTCCAAAGATTTCGTATCATTTCAGACAATGGGATTTGGAACTTGTAACGCTTACCACGAAACATTTTCAATCACTTTCAAACATTTATAATAATGTTTAATTGATTTCATTTGATTGAAAGTTTTGTCGAAAATTTTTCAAAATAATACCTCAGATACGGTTGTTGGAGACTGATGGAACATATCAAACAACCTCGTTTCAATTGATCTCATATATGCCAAAAAAATAGCGCTGTGTTTTCTACTCTAAGATTTCAAGAAAACGAGTTCTATAGAGCGGAGTGATGTATCACAATGTTTGGAACTATATATAGAACTGAAGAAAGGTATGTCTTAGGAAATCAGCTGAAAAACACAATTTCAATCATGTGTTGTTACTGTACTTCCATTTTGGGAATTTAGAAACTTGAGTTTCTACCAACTTAACTATGCCACTATGTGTTACTATACTTCGTTGTAAATGACGATGAAAATGTAATACGCAGCAAAAGGCAAATTTTCATAAATGTACAAGAGATCAGTTTAGCGAGATATTGAATGCTCTGTGTTGGAATTTATTTTGGGTTAACGTCAAAAGAAGTGAAAAAATTGAGTTGCGAACCAACCATGAAATATAACTCAAACGACCAATTTTCTGGATGCAGAAAAAGATTGCAGAAAAGGATGTGTTTTCATTACTACTAGATTATTGTTGAGCTTGTTAACATGTAGCTAATCGAATGGTTTCATTATAGATGAGTTATTTACATTTCTATTGACAAATTCTATGAATTTTGAGTTCCACTCTGAAGATGGTACAAGAGAATAGTGTCAGTTCCGAAGTGGAAATTTTGAGAGCCATTCTCTACAGATTGTTGTTTCTTAAGTAGCAATTAGTAAAGCTAGATTCGTCTTGCATATATTTATATGAGTAGATATCAGATCTTATATTGGACTTGTGTTGTTGTGGATCTGTTTGAACCCAAGATATATTTTTATCTGACTCAACTGTTGAACTTCTGAGTTGGGTTTTGGGCTTGATATCATCTATTTGCTTCCTTGCAATGAAAGCTGCAAAGGGACCCAGATAATGATTTTTTCTTCGGCGATCGATGTCAAAGCTCAGCTCTGGCAATTACTTCGTTCGCGTAGAAATACTCGTTATTCATCGAATTATAAGAATTTTTTGAGTTTTCTGTCAATTTCAAAAAAAAATCATTCTCAACCATTGGAATGCAGTCAATACTTATTGGTTGTTCAAGTCGTATCCTCATAATGCTAACTTAGATACAGCACTTTTGTTTGTTTGTTTTTTATTTTCAGTTTGTTTTCCAGTATATCAATACTGGAATACAATACGTTAGCTGAACAGCTGGAAAACATCTTCAAGTACTTGATAAGCTGTTCCAACCATATAGCTTCTATTTTGATTAAAATAGAGACTCACAATGTATCTTCAATAAGGTCTAATGAAGACTAGTGGCAAATTACACGTACAGTTATTCTTGAAAAAAAAATTGTTTCGGAATATAAACTGAATGATGGGTTTCAGGATCAAAATCTGCCATTGCAAATAACTCAAGCATTCTTTTCGAAAAATTCAATCTGACTTCCTAACTTTCTGCTTATAGAATGATAATCTTGTCCCATTTTTTTCAGACTGAATTTTAAATTTTCTGTCGTTCGCGACAAAACTATACAGCAAAAGTCTATGTTTGGGTCTCTATGGAAGTTGCTATCATAAACTTCTCCTCTGGAAAAAGCTCAAAGAGCCTTTTCCACCGGAATGAATGAACTGCATAGAAATAGTTCAAATAGATTTTTCATTTCATATTGTTTTGAAAAATTGAAATACTTACAATAGTGATGTCAAGGAATACGTGAAACAGGAACTCAGAAGTACTCATAAACAGCTCCGATTTTGGTGCTTTATTTGGAATCAGGAGTCTCTTGAAGTCCAGAGGTAATTGAGTTTATTATTCAAATAATATATGTATAATAGTTGTGTCAAAGCTATTATCCGGGATTTTTAGTCGTGTTCTACAAGTTTTTACGTATGACTTTTCGTCTATTACATCAATGTTGGAGTTTTTTCCGGTTTTATATCATCACTCGAAGGCGTAGCTTCGTTTCTCTTGATTGGATCAAATGACCTTATTTTTTGTAGCTCTTCCTTTCGTTGAAAGTATACCTGTGTTTCTGAAATCATATTGCCTCTCTATATAGTCTTGAATATTAATTTTGAGTTTTATTGAGTATTTGTGTATCTTCGAATGAGTTAATATGGGTGCCAGCGACAATTACTCTTGTGTTCAAGAAATGTTACTAATTTCGAATAGTATAAAAAAACAATAATTTGAAAAAATAATTATCTGAAGGAAAGTCTTTCCTGATTCCATTGCAACGCTGCAAGTTTTTTATTGTAGTCGTCCGCCATCGAAATTTCGAGACTGAATTTCTTTGACGAAAGTCGTTTTGTGGCCAAAATATGAAGTAGCTGAGAGTAACAACTTTCAAATTTGTAAGGCGAAGTTACCAGACGTTTACAATACAGTAATTTTAGACTGCATGGAGGACACGTACATACTGTTTTGTAAGATTCTTCTGAGAGGTAATCAGGATGCAAGGTCATGTGAAGTATTTACTGTGTTCTGCTACAGTTCATTTTGAAAAACACTCCGAGATCTCTCTCAGAAATCTGAAATAGTGTTCGCCCATCACGATATTCAGCAGAAAATTATACATATTTAATTTTCGACAAAATGCAATAACATTGGTGTACTTCATGATATATAGCCACTGTGATCAACGGAAATAATAATATTTATTTCACTTTCAGAGATTACATATCAAACACTAGTTCAATCTATCTCAAAATGGAAATAATTTTAAAAGAGATTACTTTTTGGAAAGATTTCTACTACTCCATCATATTGTAGATATTTTCTTTCTTCCGTTGATTGAAATTTCCCGACATTTTTTTATTGATGGAGGAAGGAGTAGAAAGGCAACAAGCTTCCCAAAAAAGTAGTGTCTCCTAAAAATATTCACCACATAGTTGCAACTCAGTAATAAATTAGAACTATCGTTTTTAATTCTTTTTCGTTGGTTTTTTGAATATAATTAATCAGATGAAACAAACAAGATAGTTTGACTAAAATGATACTTGGTTTAAATACATGCATGAAGAAACTATAAGCGTTGATGGAAATATAATTCTTCATTCACATATTTCAATATTATGTAAACATAGTAGTGAACTTTTTATCAGGCTGTACCTGTGTCGAGTCCACCAGTGTAGGTAAAAGATAAGTATATCAGGCAAACAAAATGCGATAACCTAGGAAAACATAGATAAGACTGAATTGTGACCATAGGGAGTTTATTATATTCCACATAGCTCATGTAAGAAGATATAAAATATGAATGTATACAGGTTTATCAAAAAGTAGCAATATCACAAAAAGGGGTACAGTTCTCAGCCGTGTTTGAGTTCGGCTTTGAATATCAACGAAATTTATGAATATTCTGATCGTAAAAATAAAACAAACGATAAAATTCAATTTCAAGAATACTCATTGAGACGCGAAATCGTCATCCAAATGATCATTGTGTCATATTATTTCAACCAAATAACAATATTTAATGGATATTCTGATGTAGACCTAATTGAAGAGGTCGAAATTAAAAATGAAGTTGTGTTACATCCCTGCATTCAAGTTATATTTCCTTAATGCCTACTTTAAATGAGGGTTGAATTCTGTGTACTTCAGCAAATATTTCAAGGAGGTATTTGAGAAAGTCTGTAGTATATTGTTTCCATTTTATCCTAGAATAAATGGCAATGTATGTAATAGATTGATTAAAATCAAATATTCCTCCAGTTTATCAAATTTGGAAAATTTCCTTTGTTGAAACTGACACATTATTTAAATAATGTTAGATAAAATATTCACATCTATGGATTCAGTTGGATTCCAGAAATTCAAAGTACGCAACGTTTTTATATGATTCAATATAGAGGTTGTCTAAGAAAACTAATAGATTTGAAACATAAGCGTGAACATTTCTTAAGCATCCATTTTATCAACTTTTTCTTTTTTAGATTTCGGGTTTGTAAAAGGTTTTAAACGATGAAAGGACCAATCACTGCCCTTCAATAAAAATATATATCATTTTCAAACAAACATTTTCATATACTGTTTTTGTTGTTTTGAGTCAGATTTTGAGTTTATCGACTTGGTTCATTATTTTGGTATTTATTTATTCTTAGTATATTTCTTTTTTCAGTATGAGCTTGTTTCATTCAAAGTGGGTTGAAAATGTGAAAATCTGATTAATTAAAAAAAAAAGACCAAATAACTTCTGGTTCATATTTTGAATAAGATTGGTTCTTATTGACATTCAAAAGAGGCAGACTAGAATATGATGAATGTTTTGTGTGACAAGATGAACATCAACTATGTTCTCAATATACCAATCTTGTACTTGGTGGAAATAATTCAGACAACAAAATATTCCTAAATGAAAAATCAAATATTTCCAAGTGTAGGGAATGCAATTATTGAATAGGATGGAAACTAAATAAAGTAATCAGATTCTCCAAACAAACCTCAAAACAGCTGTTGCAGCTGTTGAAGTTAAAGAGGAAATCCAATAAATAAAGCCAAAGGAGTTCCCAACTTTTCACATTATCATTCAAAAGGGAAATCGTGCTCAAGCGCATTTCAAACTGCTTAAAAGAATTAATTAACTTTCTGACTTTTTAAGTACACATTACTCCAAGTGAGGTAGATGATACTATATTTCTCCACAGTAAGGCGCCACTTGTAGCGTCGGCGTCGCGTCGGTGGAACAACGTTCACAAGGAGAGGTTTTACGTAATTTATTTAACCCCTATATATCCTTCCATATACGAGTGTGTGTGTTTCTGAATTATATGAAGAAATTTGTTCGAGTAGAATTAAAATTAAAAATGGAAAGAAATTCACGGGAAGTATAAATTTTGTTTTCTGAAAAATTCTGCCATGATAGAAATAACTCTCTATTAAATTAATAGTAGATCGCGAAACTTCAAAATTTTTGGCTTCAACCCATATATGAAGATTGTCATATCATCGACATGCATAATAATTAACATACCCACCCTATCTATTTTGAACAGTAAATCGCAAAATTTCTCAGAAGTATGACCACAACAATATCATACGTTTGTTTGAAGGTGATTGACAATGTTTCATGATGAATTTCACTCGTTCGGACTTCCATTGTCTAATAATTAAAATGATTTGAAATCCCTGAAACAACTAAAAATGAAGTAAAATAAAAATGAATAGCGGAAAATAACAATTATATTAAGCAAAAATAACTTAAAATGAAATAATAGTGAAATGAAATACAAGTAAAAATAGAACGATTGAACAATAAATAAAGGAATAAAAATTAAAATAAAAATAAAAAGTTAAGAGATTTCAAGTCCCGTGAGTTCACGACGTTTCGATTGTTAGTATCTACAATCGTCTTCGGGTAGTGACTGGACTGATTCCTCCAAGAGATGACTATTTATGAGTCGTTCGAGTACTTTCACTTATCCCTGCATTCCATTTTTTCCGCTTCACTGGTTCAGTGGAAGATGACCGTTTGGCGGGAGTTGGCCGTTTTTCGCTTGATGATGGGTTTCCATATGTTGCTTATCTCTACACTAACTTGACTGACAGAGACAGCATGGACAGTATGTATGCGGCTTCCTTGAATTTTCTCCTAAACCAATGTTTCTCTCTGTGTATGATCTCAGCTTGGGACCACACGATGTTGTGTTGATGGGTCCAAACATGGTCTGCTATTCCTGATTTGCTGGTTTCCTTTCGCTGTGTGTATTTCACCA
>WOGJ01143133.1:0-11574 GCA_015342185.1 Leptinotarsa juncta | reverse complement strand
TTCATAATGAAATTTCTGTACATGGCTGCGTTCAAATTTTCTCTAAAAAAATATGGTCCAATTATTTGGTTATGTAATAACCCACACCACACATTTGCCTTGAATGAATATTGGTCACGGCATTCTATTACAAAATTTGGATCATTGTTGGACCAGCACCAGCGACAATTTTGAGAACTAACTGTTCCGTTCGACGTGAAAGTTGCCTCATTTGTCCATAAAATCTTGTAGGGAAATGCGATCCATTTTATATCTCACCTTGGAACCAAAATGAAAATTTTACTAGAATATCGAAATCTCTTTCTTTTAGAGTGTGTAGGTATACTATGTAAGGCGATTACGAAAGTTACTTTTGCCCCTAGTGTTCATCAGATTTTTGATTTCAGAATTTCTTGTAAAATAGTCGCGGTTATCAAAAATATTCAAACAAGTTTCAAGGTTAAACATACCAGTCAACGTCAAGACATTGAGCTCTTTGGGAAGGTTCCTATAATTATAGCTAATTGGATGTTTGAACATTATTCTAATCAGAAGAAAGGCAATCCCCCGAAAGTTTCAGTTTTCTATGAAATTTAGTGAATGAAGTTTAGAAATAGGTAGTCTCAATGGACATTCGTGTTCAAACCGCTATGTGTATCGAGAACCAAACATGTACGTGAAATTTTCGAAATTATTACTAATCAAGTAAGGGCGATGACATTTCTTCATATGAAGACCTCATCTATGGAATCGACAGAGAACTCAATCTTCGAATATCGAAGATGAACGAGGCTCCCCAAGGCGGTTAGTTGCAAAATAAAGGAAAGACTAGTGTATCTTTGATATTCTTTCGATATGAGTTCTCTATCGATTTTATAGAAGGCGTCTTCGTGAAGGGAAATGTCATCGCCCTTACTTAGTCAGGCTTGTGAAAACAGTGCTGTTGAATCATAAATGTGTTGCTTCTAGGCCTTGGTGTTCAACTAGTTGCCTTGCAGAGGAAGCTGCGGTGAGAGACAAAGAACGAATAAGAAAATAAATATTTCATAATAAAATCTCGGAATACTCATCTATTCAAACATACCTACACAGATTCTAGATTCTGGTAAATTCACTTAAGGAAGATACCTCACAGAGATTAGTCTTGCTGATGTTTTTCGTTCATTCAGCAGCAGGACCATTCTGAAATCAATCGAGTAGATCACCTAAAAACCGGTTTCGAAGTAATACGTTACATCAGCGTAGGAAAGACCTGACTGAAACAGCAATGTGCATGAGACTCGATTAATTTCAACGTGCGCGGCTCGACATCATGTATGAAATCTTCGTTACAGAGATAAATTGTTAACTAGTAACAGCTCCATCTCGTGAATAATGCATCAAGCGGGACAGAAACGCCCCATGTATCAATACTTAAAACAAGTCTGAAGACTGTTTCGAACAGAGATGCGTAGATAGATAGATAGAAAGATAGATTTTTATTTAATCACGTTATGAATATACATTTGTGACAAGTCATAGACAATTGGTACAAATTAGTGTGCAAATAGAGAGAGCAATATAAAAGCATCATTAAATATAAATTTTGAAAATGATTTATGTTATGAAATGTCGAAGATTTATGAAGATTCCCCATAAATTTACGATTTCTAATTAACTTATCTACAATATTTGAAGAATATCCATATTTTCAAAAAGTTAACGTGAAAGTAGTCTTTATAACTGTTGCTATAACCCTAAAAATAAGATGTTGGAAAATGAAATTTCGGGGACATATGAAATAAGCGGTGAGGAATGTGACAAAATATTTAAAAGACACGCAACAGACATCCGATTTCGAAGATCAGAAAAATATAGTGTTGTCTTGTAGAACGGCCATAGAATGAATGAAAACTGTCTAAATTTATTTAGTGTGGCATGAGAATTATGAACAATGACAAAGGTCCCATTCCAAACAGCTCATTATAATTTTAATGAATGACTGTTAAAATTTGCGGGAACTTTCACGAGAAAATTTCCCATAAAGTTCCACTTGATATCATTAATGTGTATCGCACTCTGTTAAAATTTGGAGGAACTTTCACGTGTATCCTGTTAGATATAAACTGAGAGTTTTAGAGTAAAAAACCAGTTTTCTTCATATCCTGAATATGCTAACTTGGTTGGCGAATCGCTTACCGAGAAGAGTATTAGGAAAAATGTTTGTTTTGGATTTATTCTACGCCAGAACATCCAGTTTTATTTTATATTCTTATAGCTGATATTCATTTGTTAATTTGTGTAATTTATTATAAGTAAAATACTGAAACCATTATGAATGTTTATAAAAATACAGTTATATAATTGTGCCCACAGACTGAAAACAGTTGTTTCTATCTTGAGTGTTCAAATACACTGACCTACTCCGGACTTCCTAGTTAATTTTGATATTTAATGGTTTCTTGATTTTCCATAACTTGCAGATACCGTTTTACAATATGTAAAAACATTGCAAAACTTCATTATATAAAAAATTAATAATCATTTGGTTTTATGTCTGGTAGAATAATTGGGACTTGATAACCTTCAATAAAAGTAACAATTTTTACACGACAATCTCATGCAGTTTTTGTATTATATCTAAATATAGTTCAAAACTATGTTATGCCTGGTGTAGTACTGGTTATCCTAATATACTTCATCAAAACCTGCTTTATTGTTGAGTACAAAATGAACTTTTTGCAACAATTTAATGAAAGCTCAAAAAAACAAATCAAATTTGATTCTAATAAGTGATGAAACTAGGGTCTATATACATCTGGAATGACAGTCACACTTAATTAATCAATTATTTGAATTACAGAACAGAATTATTGTGTCATTAACCATTTTTTCCATCCTTAGGTATTATGTAACAATTTTTTCTCCTTTAAAACAATGCTTAAACAATCATTTTCGACAAGTGACGGAGGGGGCTGTTCAAGCCTGTAAAAAGCATGTTTTAAAATTCCGGCTTCTGAGTGAAAAAGGTGCTTGATAAAATGATTTAAGTTTAATGTTTTGAAAAACAAATCTGATTGAATAATCGTTTGTTTTTGTTTGTTTCCAATTTTCAGTGCTATCAAGAAATATATTTTTTTTTGATATTACAGACATTGAAAAATTCGATATTTTCTAAGGTGGGACTACTTACCGGAAATATTGAGGCGTTGATAGACGGATGTTTGACACATGAATCATGCTGAAAAAATAAAATTGATATAAATTTAACAGCCAAAATGTGAAATTGAAAAATATTTACCAGTTCTTGATTTGTTTTGTTGTACAACCCATGAGCAAAAACGGCAACAACAAATACGTTGATGATGAAACTGACGAATAAAGCTATAGCTGCTTCAATGAAATAATATTTGTTGGCATCTTTAACCTTTTCTGGTTTTGTTCTATCAACTTCTCTTGATTTTACAAGAGCAGAGTGTAAATAAAGATTATGTGGCATAATTACGGCTCCTAAAAAATTCAGTTGAACTAAGAATATAAGTCTTAGAGCATTTCATTTATTTGGAATGACTACATCAAACGTGAAACCTGAAATGGGTAACTGTTGCAACTACCGAGGTGACAAAATACTTTTTGACAAAAACGAAACTGATAAATTGGTTGAGGTTTTCGCGGCCAAGATTTTCAGTGTTACGGTATTCGTTCGGGTTTGAAGGCTGTCGTGGTTTGGAACTGTATCCTAAAGCATGAGTGGCTGGCTTCTTCAGAGGTCTATTCATCCTGATGGTTCACCGAAGCCAGACACTCTTGCTGGCGAAACGTTAGGATACAGTTCCAAACCACGACGGCCTTCAAACCCGAACGAAGGTCGTAACACTGAAAAACGAAACTTTTTTAATTTATACTTCATCATCTTTAGAAAGCCAAAAAATGTTTTTTCCAAAAACTATTCTTTCCTAATATACCTCTTTCAATTTAAAAATAGAATCGTTGGAAAATTAGAAATTCAAACGTATCTTAGCTGAAGTTTTTCACTAAGTAACTTCATCACAAATAGAGGCTTTATGAGTTGATAATAAATAAGGTACTCACCAACTATACCCACTGCTTGTAGTAAAGCGTTAGAGTTGCAATCTTTACACCACGGGATAAACATCCCCTTTACTAAATCTACACCACTAGGTTTCGAAGTTACAAACTCAAAACCAAACGTTACTCCCATTATCGTTATCAGAAGACCAAAAAAAGATTCGAGCTTCCTTAGACCATATTTGTCCAAGAATAAAAATGTAAAAGTATCCACAATGGTTATCAAAACTCCTCCCCAAATAGGTATTCTGAAAAATGAATAAAATGAAAGGTAGCTCATTATTACATAACGTCAATGGTGGATAATAGTATATTATTCAGTGAGAAAAATAAGGCCATCATTCGAGCAAATAATAGCGCTATCGCTTGACCAAGTAACGGCCATCTCCCACAAGTAGAATACCATACTTTTTGTAATAGGAATATGTATTTTGAAATAAGATTAATTTTTAAAGGATATCCGGAATGAGAAATATTAAATTTCATAACAACAAGCAATCAAGAGTACCACTGAAAATATTTAAAATTTTTGTAATTTTATTCAATTTCGAATAGTTTGAAAATTGTGTGGTTGAAAAAAATTACCGTAGTTGAGATTTAACCCAGGCCCACTGGCACTCTATCCAACGTTTTAGTAACTACTCCAAGAAGAAACTCACCATTCAGTGTAAGATGAAGCTGTTTAATATTATAATAACTCATTTTGTTATCAAATAACGAACTTTTGAAAAATGTAATTTTTTCCCCACTTTGCACATTTTTGGTGGAGTACACTCGTTTTCACTTGCTGAGTCCATGTTTTTTCCTATTTTTCGTTAGAAACTATATATTTTCAAACGAAATGTCAGTTTATTCTGTTACAGTTCATCTCTACAATTATTGTATAATTTCATCTCTTCAACAATTTTTTAATTGCAATTTTTCTGAATGATTTACCGTGCTGTTCACTAATTTTGCTCTCATCCAATGGTCCCCTAGAAAGGCGGTGGCAGGAAGTAGTAGCTCATGAATCGCCAACATCATCATAGCTAGTCTCCGCATATATTTGGTCTCGCTGTCGCTCAGTGTGCCTAAGAAAAGTGCAGTTTTCGTACCGACCGGTTACACTAAACATTTGGATAACCACCAAAATACCTGTGCCACCACTTTCTCCTTCAATATCCAACCAAATATGCAGATAAAGCGTTTTTCCAAAAATTGATTCAGTAAAATTTTATAGCAACTCCAAAAGATGAAGAAAATTTTTTGATACTTTCAAATAATTCTCAAACCATGAAACCGATATCTTAATCCAATATTGAGAAATTCACTCATCTAATCTCATTACCGAATAAAACCACACTCTACAGGTTTACGTAATCTTCTAGAGACTTATCAAGAAAACTTGGCCGCTCTAGAAAATAAGTGATTTCCTATATGTGTTGGATTTTCTGGTTTTCAAAATGCTCTCAAATCGACTTGATTCAGAAACTATTACAAAGTTTGTAACAGAATATGGCTCAGGCAATATTCGAAAATTCGAGGATCTCAGAAAGTTACTTTGGAGGTGACGTAATGGATTGGATGGAATCTTTGAATTATGCCACCTGAAACGGTCCCAATAGGTTGATAACTCAAAAGGTAAGTCATGTTATAATAAACTTATTCCTTTACAGCGAGGCCCAAATTAGTCGTTCTTCACTATAATTTGGTTGAACTGCCAAGTGGTCTACTTCATTATGAGACTGTTGCAACATAACCCAGAGGTTCTTCCCAGTCAACCTCCACCCCAATCGGGTGCTATTTCTCTCACAAATTTGGTTCTTACGTGAACTTCAGTGCTTCTCTCTACTGCTTTAATTGAAGTACTTGATTTTCCAGTCGTTCCGGTGCTTCTCGACTCTGACAGTCAAGACAATTTAAATTTCGAAAAATATTGTAATAGGTTAGGTATATTCCACTCTAATATCACAAGGACTTGGACATATAAAATCAATTGCTTTCAAATGTACAGCTCTTTCACATTTGATGTGATAGAATAGTATATCACGCCGAACGGATACTTAAAAGGAATATTACGATGATATATTTTAACTCTTAGTATTTCAGATGCTTTCATATTTGTAATGATTTATTTATTTATTATCTGTAATGGTTTATTATATATTCTTTTATTTATTGGCCTGGTTTATAATTCTCTTGGCTTTTTATCTTATCTCACTATATTGGTACTAACATTTATGGACCCTATGTCTGGAATGAGATACAATTGCTCCATTGAAAATCGTTCAGCTTCAATATTGACACGAGCTACCTTCACTCAGTCAGATTTTTATTTCTAGACATATATTCTTCCTTTAAAATTCACAGATTTGCTGATGTTTTGATTTCACCGGTTATGTTTGCTTATATTTTACCATATAAGTTAATATACGGAGTATAAGTTAATATATGGAAAATTCTATATAAATTGAAAACTGAAGAATACTCACGTTCTGTTTGAAAGTAGATATATTGCAACAGCGGTACCTATTACTTCCTGCATGTCACTTCCTATGATAGCTACCTCTACCATTATCCATAACAATAATCTAGGCGCACGTTTGTATTGTCTGTAACACATTTCTGCTAGATGTAAACCAGTAACAACACCTGAAAAAATACACGACAACCTAACAAGGTTATTTTTTGGTTCTATCAATTAAGATACATTGTATTGTACAGAGAACACAAAAATTCTCTTCTAAGTTACAAAATTTAGAAAGGTGGAATAATTCAGTCATAATAGAAAATAAAAAACTGAAATTTTCGTAATTTTCACCCCTCAGAGTAATCCGGAAAATGCACTTCTTCAGGTTTTCACTAGTATTTTGTAGTGACACAATTTTCTATAAGAATGATTCATTGAGTTTCGCACGCCCAATGCTAAAGGTGGTACAAAGCAGCAAAGAAAGGGTAAAAACATGATTCCATGTTTTTTCAGGTTGTTTAAATTCTATGAAAAGCCTAGTAGTAGATATATGCTCTCAACTATGTTAGGGTTATGTAAGACTCCTTTGAATTGCATTTTTCAAAATATTGTTTTTTACCAATATCCGAAAACCTGGGGAAGTTAATTCACCAGATATTTTTTGTGTTGAAATGGGTGTTTTCGTTTTCATAACCAGTTGTCGCCCTTTGCGACTAAAAACCCTGAGAAGTCGAAATCGCATTTGGTTTTGACCATTTAGGGTGAACAAATCTAAAACAAAACTACAAAAAGTTTGTCATTAAAACCCAAACGAATTTCATGAGATGGAATTATACAAAATTCACGCTCCAAAGCTTCATTTGAATCCTCTGGCTCTAAACATAATCTTGAATTCTCTACATTTTTTTTGTATGATAAGCTACTCAGTAGGCTCATCATATTTGGAAATTATTTTTCTTTTGTCTTATCATCTAGCTAGGGTTTTAACTCAGCTAGATTGATAAAGGAACTCTATGGGGTGTATTACTTTTCAACTTTAGAGCACATTTTTTACTGAATTTGCCGGAGTTCCATTATTCTCGTTATATCTAAAGCGGCAGCGAACATCGTACACTTGCGTGCTCTTAGCTACATCACGATTGGTTTATGGCTACCAGTGACGGCCGGCGCTATTTTCTTTCGAGCATGATTTACAACACAATCCCTTTCCACGAGGTTGTTCGCCTCGAACAATATTCCAAGAGGGGACATCACGACCCATGTAAAGACTCAGCCTCTCTATGTGGCAACTTTAGACTTGCTTCTGGGTAACAATTGGATTCTGTACACCAGATGGTTTATCTTTTTGGTTCTTCCATCCGGGCTTTCCCATTTCCAAGTGAGGCGGTCATGTCGAATGCTCATGGAGTCCTATTGGAACCAGTAACATTTTTCCTGGTGACCGTGCTTGGAAATCTCTTACTAATCCGGCCTCACTCCTTTGGCAATAGATTCTCGTACAGTTTTCAAGACGGAATTCTCCTTCTGCGCTACGATGATGTCTTGCCTCGTCAGGAAGTTAGTGCTACCCTCAGAGGTTGTTAACGACCGTACCGCACCATGGTCAGGTGATTCCTCAAATTGTCTGTCCGTATCCCTGGACAAGGGACCCTTACCGGTTGCTATCCTCCGGGTTAGAGGGAACCCGAAGCGGCGAGAGGAAGGTGATCTTATCTCCCTCTTAGAGCTGTCCGTAAAGTAGTATCTGCTCGCCACGTTATCACGTCTGGTGGGAAGTTCTCCTTCTTGTCGTTGAGTATCCCTGTCCTCCTGATGTTGGCAAAATTTGCATCCGGATGTCAGGCTTGGCGCCCAGTCGCCATCTTAAAAGTTTCATTTGTCACTTCAAAATAAAGGGGGGGGAACATTAAAGAAATGCACTATATATCGTAATCGAATGCGCTGAAAAATTTCGCCTGAGTTCCATCGAAATCGATAGCATTATTCTCGCTATATCTAGAGCGGCAGCGAACATCGTATATTCGCGTGCTCTTAGCTACGTTATTTTTTTAGAGCATGATTTACAACACTATGTTTTTACTATTTCCTCTGCCTATAGATTTTTTATTTAGTTTATGTGATGTCTAATAATATTTTTAGAGTTAAATCAAGTTTATTAGTAAGAAGATTTTGATAGAAGTTATCAAATAAAAAGAATTTAAAAACGTCAGTAGACTTTCTTTGATAATAAAATTATATTTATCCAAAATTTCAAATATTGGCGAACGTGACAGGTCTAAGTTATTGACGATGGATATTATGCAGAAAAAAAGCAGCTGTGAAAACATTTTTGCAATACTAACAGTGCTCTAGATGTAGCCTTGAGTACGTAGCAAACGAGTAGAGCACAAATACTATCACTCTTGAGACAACTGGAAGACAAGAGTGATCGATTATTCACCACTGATGAAACCTTCAATGAGCAGTTATTTTGCGGAAAAAATCAACGATGCCGAAGTTCAACAAGAGTTCGACGACATGAAGTTTTATTGAGTTAAAGTAATCGAATATAAATCTGTGCAGATTGTGCAACCAGTTCACAATGTTCTCATGGTGAACAAATGTAAATTTCGATTTCCAAAGTAAGAGCTGACCAAATTCGACGGTAATGGTTTTGCTGAATCTGGTTTTGGGGACAGTATAAAAGGATAGATCAGGATGAAGACGTCGATTTAGAAGACAAGTTTCAGAATTTGGTGCAGGCAACGGAACAGGGATCACCAGCACGGGAATGTGTGGAAAGTTTTCCTCCATCCGGCGCAAACTACAAAAAAACAATCGACCAGATGAAAGTATGGTTCGCTAGAAACGAATTTCTGATTGAAGTTTAAGTGAGAGACTTGCTGAACCTAGATCTTAACAGGTGAAAAAAAAATAAGTCCGCTATGTCATTTTAATATTTATATGATAGATTGAATACTCAATTACGTGTGGTTTGACCACTGAAAAGTATGCTGCAATTTTTTTCCCATTGGTGGAATCCGCACTTCCGAGTGAGTTACTCAAAATTTGGGAAATATACCGTAGTTCGAAGGTGAAAATGTATAGTAAAAATGAAAAAGATTCTTTTGCTTGTGATAACTATCTTACAATGTTGTTAAATTACCCTAGAACCGAGGTGGAATCAGAAGAAATAATCAATTTGTCAAAAACGAATTGAAAAGGATCAGCCGAAACATAATAGTAAGGGAAAATGTTTACTGCAAGGTGAGCCTGAACTATATTCTGCTGCAACATTGTATACAGTTATTGCAAAAGATTCTTCTAAAGGTAAGAAACCAAACTATATATTTTGTGATAATAGTACCCATGTAAGTCAAAATTGTTTTGATGTACAAAAACTTTTTTTCGAAAAAGAAAAGCGATAGTTGTGGAAAAGAAATGTTGCTCATATAAGCAAAAATTGCATAGCTTTTGTAAGTTGTTTAGTATGCGCACGGAAACATTTTTCAATAATGTGATGTGATTTAAATTCGAAAAAGGTTCAACCAGATGAAAAGTCCAAACAAAAATTGGAAAATGCTTTGACAAGCAATTTTTTAACCGATCATAGATCATATATTACATTGAAGTGTGCAAAAGATTTGAATTTTAAGCCATCAGGAGAGAAAAATAGTATACAAGATGTTTTTGGTGGTTTTCAATCATCTCTTAATCTCCATAATATATACGATATCGCAATAGTTGACATTAAAAATGACTTTATTTGCAAATTAACAGTATTGGAACAGAATAAGATATGTAATCAATAGATAGCGAGATTTAGCTGTTATAGATTATTTGAAGAACAGAAACATTATTTGCTTGTAATGAATCATTGTTAGTTTATTGTTTAAGTTTGAGAATATCCATATAGGACGAAACTGCAGTAACGTTAGTTACAAATAAAAGTGGTAAAACAGTAATTTTCATTTCTCTTTTCTTTTTGAATTTGTATTTTTATTGCATGAAAATACAGGGAATTATTGATTTCATGACAAGGTGAAGTAGTTGTATATTTGAACTTGATTTCATGATAAATATATTAAAGTACAGAATTCGAAACCTGAAATTTTAAAGTTATCTGCCGAAATACACAGTGCATTTCAAATCTGAGGTGCATTTTAAATCTGAGGGTACACTCCAATTCTTGCATTTTTTTACAAAAGCAACATGTGATGTCAACTCGAGAGTTTGAGTAAGGAAATATTTTGTTGGTCAGATCTCACCATCGTTTATTTTTCGGGAAAATGTTACTGAAATAAAATATTTTAATTTAACATAACGTATAGGGACTTGGATAACCTAACGATTAAAAAAAATAGTAAATACCGAAATGATCGAAGACGGATGAACCAAAAACTTAAGATTAAACGTTCTATCAACTTTCCTAATAAAATGAACATAATAAAAATCAAACAATCTGATATGTATTTCAATGAAAGGGTGTTGATATAAAATTTTCCTCATTCATTCATGTAGAAAAATTACATTGAAAATTTCTCCACGTAAGAGAAATTAAAAAAAAAACATTTTTCAAACATTGACTTCTAAAGAAAAAATGAAATATTCTCTTTTGCTATTGAAACAATATTTTATCAAAGACTACTTTTTATTGTTATCCAACTGTCATCAAGTTTTCATAAATAATGTTTTATTATAAAGAAGCAATTTTTCCACAAAGTTGATGTTTATTAAAACAAAATTATTTGGTTGACCCATTAAATTATGTATGGATATTACAATTCTGAATAAATTCTAGTGAGGAATGTTTGACAACTAGTAAAACCAAGTGGGAAATATACAGATTTTCAAAATGTACATGAGCTCTGAGTTGAGAGGTTCTTCAGAGTATGAAAACTAATAGAGAATAATTAATCTTAGAATAAGATTGTGAACATGTAGTGGCTCACATTAGTGAGGCCTGAGTACTTTGAGATGTGCGGCAAGACAATAATGTCCTTGTATTTCATCAGTTCGGACTTCCATTGTCTAATCTAATATAAATTGATTTGAAAACCCTGAAAAAAACAATTAGAAAATTAATAAGATTAACCGAA
>WOGJ01143003.1:0-11239 GCA_015342185.1 Leptinotarsa juncta | reverse complement strand
AAATTAAGCTTTTTCAAAATCCTTTTGATTCTGACATTGAAACCCTGGCTCCGGAAGTCCAAATGGAAATTATTGATTTACGGTGCAGTGATATGCTCAAGTGATATGTGATTCATTTCAATTATTTGTTATTAGTATGCTTAAACTTAGATACTTAAGTTAAGTTTTCCTTGTCATCATTTCTGTCGTTAAGTTTTACCTTGCAAGTAAATAAAACCGAGTAATTATTCTGTGTTTTCTTCTTCAACTTATCACAGCAAAAGTAACAACAATTAGGTAATCATTGGCTGTCGCGGGCCGGATTGATGATACTGGCGGGCCGGATTTGGCCCGCGGGCCGTAGTTTGGAGACCCCTGCTCTAGAGTGCAAGGACCAATACTCATTAGGTAAATGTCTTATGTGGACTGTTGAACAATACTGTGATAGGTCCCGTCTTCATCGATGGAAACCTCAATGCCAACCGATATTTGCAATTTTTACAACAAGAGAAACAATTTGGTATCAGTTAGATGGAGCTAGTGTTCACTGTAGTGTAGCAATAAGACAATTCTCAAATGAAATATTTCAGAGTATCCAATGCAAGCGCGCTCACTAGATTTAACCCCAATGGATTTCTTCTTATGGGGTTCATTGAAGAATGAAGTTTACAAACATCGTCCTTTTATGGATAGAAAACATTTAAAAATGTGATTACTATTTGTGTCAGGGTCATTCAACCGAAGCACATTACGAATGCTGTCAAGGATTATTTAAGAAGAACCAAAATGTGCATGTTGTGGGATAGACATCATACTGAGATGTAAAGTACTTAATCTTCAGGAAATCAATGAGTTTGTTCCGAAATACATATTTTAATTCGGAGTTTTGTAATTTGATATTATTGAATATTAAGTTCTTGTTATAATACAATATAATTTTCAGAAATTGTTGATGTTAATAAAAAATAAAAATAAGTTTGCACCAAAAACTTTGAAAAATATTTTACTCTTCGAAAAAATTGACCGTAGTTAACACCATGGTCGTGTAATTTGTAATATTCCAGGCTTTTGAAATAAACCATCGTATGCAGGATGCTTTCTATTTATCGGTTTAGCAATTTTTTTCGTAGTCTTCATTTAAAAAAATGCGTAAAAAAATAAAACTTTACTTAGATGGCCATGAGGTCAAATCTAGATGTATTTTTTAATTTAATAAATAAGATTTCCGAGATATTTCAAAATAAGAGTACTTTACTATTGTCTCAAAATCAAATATTTGAAGGCTTCTTGTATATTACATATGCACAAACTTTTAGCAAGAATAACTTTTTGTCGAAAAACCCTAATAAATATGTTTCCCCCATATGATGCATACTTTGGGGATGTAGTTTCTCTTTGTAGTTTCTCTCATTTCTGAACAGAATATAGTTTCCAAGATCGACACCAGATGGGGTAGCGCTTTATTTTGAATTGTTCCATTATTTTTTTTTTAGGAATCTGCTTAGTAATGATTTCATTTTGTTCCAGGCTCTGATAGAACAGAAGGATGAGGAGATCGAGAGGTTGACGCGGCAGCTGCAGGAAATTGACCGCGAACTACTCCGCGATGAGAAAGTGCGCGAACTGCAGAGTGCGTTGGAACAGCGCGACACCGAAATATTGAATTTGCGGTCGCAGCTCGACAAGTTCCAGAGCGTGTTCAAGATGCACAACCCGACCAGCCCGAAATCGGTTGCGATGAACAATCGGCTCAGGCCGAGGAAGCAGCGCGCGGGTATTTCAGCCGAGCCGCAGAGCGAGACGTCCATCATGGAATTGAGCAAACAGACGTTCGAGACGCATCCCAAAGACGAAAGGTAATGATCGATTGATGAATGTATTTTGTATATCAACACCGTCAGGTGTCTCCCAGGGAACACATCTGGGGCCCCTACTGTTTAGCACACTACGTAAGTCAACGACGCGATACAAAAGACTTATATAACATCCACTTGTTCTACAAGTAATAAAAGTTAAAACGAACACAAACTTTAAAAAATGCAAAATAATAATAACCAAAAAAGCGCGCATAGCACAAAACAACATACAGCAAAAACACGCCGAAAACGCAAATACTAAAGAAACACAGCAAATACGAAAAAAACTTCCAAAAACGCATGCATGCATGTACAACACAAAAATCAAAATCAAACTTTAAAAAAATAAAAAACCGAAGAGTACATAGAAAATTCAAAAAAACCTCTAAAATGCAAAAACTTCAAAACCGCAAAAAAGAACAAAAAAATGTAAAAAAGAAAAAATCACATACAAACCAAAACACATAACACATAGCAAAGAAGACAGAACACCTATAGACAACAAGAACACAGAACACCTATAGACAACACATTAAATATAAAAGACACAGAAAATACGAAAAAACCACTAAAAACGCATGAATGCAAAAAAGCAAAAATCTTCTGAAACACCAAAAAAGGACACAACACAAATAAACGCGCACACATAACATAAAAAAATAAAACACGGAAAATTCAAAAACAAAAAAAAACGAAAAACACACAAAAGGAAAAAAATCAAAAACTCAAAAAATTGAAAAATTAAAAAGCCACATACAACACATAATAACAGCAAATAATACATACAATAATAATACAAAAAAAACAAAACACAAAAAATTCAAAAACAAAAGAAAACGAAAAATACACAAAACGAAAAAGATCAAAAACTCAAAAAATGGAAAATTATAAAGCCACATAACACACATCAACTGATACAGAACACCCATAGATAACATATAAAATATACAAATGACACAGAAAATACGAAAAAATTGCTAAAACGCATGAATGCAAAAAACACAGAAAATGCAAAAATCTTCTGAAATACCAAAAAAAGGATGAAACACTTAAAAAACAAAACATGCAAAATTCGAAAACAGAAATACAAAAAAAAAAGATAAAACACAAATAAACGCACACAAACAACACATATAAAACAAAACACGCACAATTCAAAAACAGAAAAAAAAGCGAAAAATAAATACACAGAAATTGAAAAAAAATTAAAAAATTAAAAAGAAAAATACAATACATAACACACAGCAAATAATACAGAACACCCATACACAAAAACACACAAAAACAAAAAATACTCATAAACTCAAATACCTGAAAAAATGCAAGAAATACGAAAAACGCTAAAGACGCAAAAAAGGTGAAAAAACAAAACACACAATAAACAAAACACTCATATACAACACAAGTCATCCATATACAACACATGAAAACAGAAAAAACGCAAAATACCTAAGATAAAACAAAAGTGCAAAAATCTCAAGGAAATGCACAAATGTGCATAAAACACAATAAAATCAATAATAGGCAATAAATTTCAGAAAAGGTAAGAAAAAACATTAATATAATAAGAAACAGCTAACATTTTCTCAAACCCTTTCACCATCATCTCCAAGTTTTCTAAATAACTTTAGAGTTTATAATCGTCTCATCCTATTCCTAATGCAATATATCCTGTATGAATACCTTTCTTCTGATATAAAAGCAAACAATGAGTCTTCATGAGCTAAATAATGATATCGATTTCCATTAACCAGCTGTCGCGAACGATAACTTTCAAAAGTGAAAACTTATGCGAGATAAGGACTAACGAGGCATTTTCAGCGTGTGATTCCTAACATGTTGAAATCATTGGAAATTACTGGTAATTGAAATTATTATTGCAAATTATTGGAAAATAAAGTTTTTCACACAGGAGATAAAAGTTTTTCACACAGGAGAACATATTGCGTCACATATTATGACCGGCATTTCATATTTATTTGGATCCCTGTCTTTCCTCAAATTCTAGAGTATTCGCCGTGCGAATTTGTTTCCTTTTCCGATACCAACCAAATTTTCATTCAAACAGGACCCATGGGATTTTTCAACGGCAACAAATACTAATTCCATCTTATTTGGTTTGTTGGGGTTATGAATTATAAAATGTGGCAAATATCATGTGTGCGTATTATCAATTTCGTTACAACATTCGATTAACAGTTTCAAATTCTATCAACGGTTCTTCTCAACGCAAAGACATCTCTAGTGATCGATTTCTACTATCGGGTAAAAAGCCTATATCATATGTTGATTGTTGTATATCATATGTTGTACCGTCTCGTTCAAAATTATTCATAGAAAGACGATTTGGCTATTATTTTATTTTCTCCAATATCTTTTTCGCAAACGTGCAATTCATTGGCTATAATCAAGTTTAAATTGTCTTAATCAATCAGCAATAAGGGTTTTCCATTTTTGATATCAGCAATCCTTTCAAAGGTGATTCTTCCATCGATCGGACATAATGTCAACGGTACAAACTATTCTCAAAATAAATTTGTTGTTGATATCCGGTTTACTAATTCAATTAGACTGGTACCTCGTTATTAGTAGATAGTTTTCACTAGAGTGGAAGCTACTGAAGTCGCTAGAACTATCCTACAGTATTTTATGTCGTTCCATTTTGTGTTGTCTAAAAGATTGTTTTTCAGAATTGCTTTATTAGTTTATATTCCCGTAAGCCGTTCAGAATGGTTGCCACAAAAAAAATAATGTGAATAATTTATTTTTCTATCTAGTCGTATGATGTCAAAGCGGATTAGCTAAAATCGGTATTCTGTGGAACTAGTGAAACGATTTTATTATTTCTTACCTCATCAGAAGAGTACATTATCCAGAAGTACAGTATCCTACTTTCTATCCCCATATCCTCACGGGATCGAAACTAGGCGGGTGAATTTTTCAAGCTATGGACTTGAACTTAATTTCACGATAAAATCACGAATCCAAATTCTGAAGAACGAAAATTAAGTCTCAAATTTCAAATTAAATCTCTTGAATCTCAGATCTCAAAAAGTAAGGAACATGATTCTAGGCACATGAAAGTGCAATCAAATGACTCACGTAGTCATTAAAATTCCTTAACTCCTCTAAAAATCTATAAATGACTCTATAAAACAAATAAAAGTTGGAAATGAAGTGAAGATCCGAAACTTTTATTTTTACCTTGACCAATCTTTCTGAATTAAATACAATGAAAAATTTAATTCCGACGGTATCACTTACGACATTGTTTGCGATCGATTTCTGACCTTGACTCATTTTTTTCAAAGGTTTTTCTGGTTATATAAATCAGTACTATATGAATGAATGATCTATTATATACACAGCGGGCCATCAAAATCGTACCGCAAGAACATATTACAAAAATTTGAAAACACGGCAACTTTGTGACGGGACAAGATTTATAGTTAAAGTCGAAGTAAACAATATTGTACACATTTAAGTTAAAGGCACCCTCAAAGGCCAAAAAAAACAATATATAGAAATGAACCGGCAGCAAACTAGTCCACGAGGACTGTAGACTTGGCGGTTCGTATTGGATAATTTTAACTAAACGAATTTTATGATTGTCTGAAGAGTCATAAAATTAAACTTGAAGTCATGTTACGGTGACGAATAGAAATCGGGAATGCGGGGATGGCTACCGCCGTCGTGTTCAGTCCAAGAAGTGATCGCGCTTTGAGTGTGAAATTCGATATTGGTATTGGTGCAGTTATAATTACTTACAATGTTTGTTTTCTGTTCAAAATGTGGCGTCCTTGGACAAGTACTAATAGTAATAACGAGTGTGATAACAACTCAGACTTTTTCCAGTGTAGTAATGCCAATAGCGATGGTGAACAATACGAAAAAGAGATACCAATGAATGAGATTCGGATGCATTTGAATATTGAAACACAGAGAGTACGTTTCAACCTTATGAACGCATTGTCAAAACCTTTATATATTCTTCTAATAAAATCATTGAAAAAACAATATACGACTGTTACAAAAGCAACTGAAATCATAAGGAAGAAATTGAATAATTCCGGCCTTAATGTGAACTGCTGTATCAGAACTCATCAGAATTTGATAAAGAAATTAGGATTTATATTTAAAATAATAAACAAACGTCAAGCAGTTATGAAAAGCAGAAGAATAGTGAAATTGCGTAACAAATACTCAGAACAAATAACTAAATATAGTCAAGAATAACGCCAAATTTTCTCTTTGGACGAAACTTGCTATGACACTCACGACACAATTACGAAAGCGTGGACTGATGGTTCGAAAATGTTTACGCCTAACATGCCTGCAAACAAAGGATCGCGACTAATCATTGTGCATTGCGGAGGAAGTAAAGTATAGGTTCCGAATTCTTTGAAATTATGTGAAAAGAAATTTGAGGACTGCAATGTTGACTATCGTGAGAACATGGAAACTAATATTTTCGAGGAATGGTTTGAAAACACATTGATCCCAAATTTGGATGCGAATATAATAGTTCCTGACAACGCGACAGCTTATCAAAGTACCGAATAAAAATTCGAGGAAAGATGAAATACAAAGTTTTTTAATGGATAACAATTTGATAAGAAGGTTATAGAGCTGATTAAAGTAGAGTTATCTAATATTACCTAAAAAGGCTGTCAGAAAAGGATTAAAAAAGTCATTTTAGTTGAAAAAGAGATTGGACACTTCCATATCAATGGTGTAAATAAATTCATTATTGATTCAAATGACGACAGTGATAGTGATACAGAGAATATGAAAGAGGAATTATCAGAAGCTTTCGAAGAAAGTTAGTGAAGTGTTTTTGAAACCAGTTAGCTCCCTAACTATATTATTAAAGGGGAATTGTTGGAAAGTAGTTTACACTATATCGTTCACTTGAACTATACATTGTTTTCAAATAAATAAGCGTTGTAATTATCCGAATGTTCAAGATGAATAGCTTTTGAAACATAGGAAGGTTTTGTTTTGAAACAGACAGATATATAAATGAAAGCTTCATAAAAAAATCTTTATTTTTAACATTCAATAAAACAGATATCTTCCTAAGAACAGAAACAAGTACTTCTGTTAGTTTTAAAAAATATTTTCAAAATAAATTTTCTCATGGAGAAAACACTAAATCTGTCAGTTTTTTGCATAAATAAAACAAAAACGTGTCTCAGTTTGAGACTGAACTTGTCTGGGTTGTATGGCACACTCTAAGTGAATGTAATATACATATTATCTGCTGTTCAAATGCCATTTAAATTGCTCACTCTCAGCTCACACATATTTCGACTTTTCAAATACCTAGGTGTTTGTCGAGAGATGGTTTCGGTTAAGAAAATATTTACCAGCTGGAAATTAGTTGGCATGGCTTCAAATCGACAAAATGGGATTAGATGAACAATCATTTTGCTTCGTTAAATTAATTATAGTTACTCGGGAAATGCCCATACATTCGAACAACTGCAGGAAATGTTAATAAAAGTGATATGTCCATGCTCTTAATAATTCCAGTCTCGTATTCTCTTCGATAAATTTCCGCTTTCGGCTCACTTTGATCATTATTGAACTTTCATTGTTATCGAAGTTGTAATGGTATGACTAGAATTTATATGGGGTGGCCATTTGAAATAGGCCACCATGCTTGTATCGGAAATTATTACTCATTCATTTCTATAGGGTGAGCCATCGGAAACAAAACAAGGCAGATTTTTATATTTGGTTTTCAAGAAAAAGTTCCTCGTATCAGTCGATTTTTATTCCGAAGGAAGGACTTTCACTGTTACTTCCACCCCCCGAATCGTGAATAGGATTCACGGCAGGTTTTGCTTCTTTGTAAGGTCACTAGACACTGTGGCTGCACATCGTTTTGGGGTTCAACTCAGTACACTTCGAACTTCACTGTTTAAAAACTCTTTCATTTAGAGAACTGTGTTCAGGTGGAATACTCTTCGTGAGAATGTTTTTTCAAATGGATTCCATCACTAACGATTCAAATCCAATGTGAATCCCTACTTTCGCACAGGCACCGCTCTGAGAGCTCCTGAAAGATTTTCCTGTAGTGCTTGTGTTCCGCCGTAGAAAAACTGGGTTCATAGTTTCAACGCTTAGTACTATTTTCAATTCGATGCACTAAATATCGGAAAAAATCTGTCAAAAACTTATTCAATATTTTTTACTTTCAGTAATCAATTCTTTTTGTATAACTAGCACAAAACTGATATTTTATGAAGGTTCAAAAATAAATAAAATTCATTGCATCACATGTGACTAAATTTTAATAATCTTTCTTGTATATTGTAGAAAAAGACATTTCAGATGGCGCATTTTTTATAAAGAAAATATTTCAGGAAAAAGGCTTTGTCAAAACTAAAATGTTTCATGTAGTTTGTGTTCTAAGTTGACAACAGATTTTTCGCAATATTTTTGGAAATAACCCCACTCTGATTTCATTTACAAATTTTCAAATAATGTAAATCATTATTTTAAATTTTGAAAATGAAATCATAATGTGAATCATCTGGAATTTTGAAAATGAAATCAAAGAGTGCGGTTATTTTTCAGAATATCGCGAAAAGTTTATCAGCAAAGAGAATTGACGCACCAGCACCTTAGAAAAAGGGGGGCAAACCGCGGACACGTGTTTCTGGCTATTGATCTCATCAGCGCGGTGCAGCCAAGTGCAAAGATGGGTAACACTTGGTTGCCGAAATTTGGAAACAACACAAACGAACGGAATAACAACAGGAGTCTACTGCACATTTGTGGTTCTAGTTAGGAGACCTAGAATTTCTAGGATTCTCTCAACATTACCTATTAGTAGTATCTACAGCTACCTGCGTGACTTCCGACTATAGAAAAGATGTTGTGGAGTGTACATGATTTGAATCATAAAGCAGGAAAATTGACAGAACATCACTCTAGAAAAGGAAGGCAAACCGCGGACACGTGTTTCTGGCTATTGATCTCATCATCGCGGTGCAGCCAAGTGCAAAGACGGGTAACACTTGGTTGCCGAAATTTGGAAACAACAAACACAAACGAACGGATTGAACAACAGGAGTCTACTGCACATTTGTGGTTCTAGTTAGGAGACCTAGATTTTCTAGGATTCTCCCAACATTATCACGTAGGCAGCTACAGCTACCTGCGTGACTTCCGGGTACTAGATATAAATATAGAATAGATATTGTAGAGTGTGCAGGATTTGAATCATAAAGCAGGAAAATTGACAGAACAGCACTTTAGAAAAGAAGGGGAAACCGCTAACACGTGTTTCTGGCGATAGAGCTCATCAGCGCGGTACAGCCAAGTACAAAGATGGGCAACACTTAGTTGCCGAAAATGGGAAACAACACGAATAAACGGAGTTAACAACAGGAGTGTACCGCACATTTTTGGTTCTAGTTAGAAGACCTTGTATGTCTAGGATCCTCCCAACATTGCCACGTAGGCACCTATAGCTACCTGTGTGACTTCCGGATCCAGGATATAAATATAAAAAAGATGTCGATTATGAATGATTTGAATCATGAAGAAGGATAATTGACGGAATAGCACTCTGTAAAAGGGGGTCAAACCGCGGACAGCTGTTTCCAGCTATCGGTCTCGTAAGCATAGTGCTGCCAAGTGCAAAGATGGGCATCGCTTGGTTACCGAAAGGAGTCGACTGTGCATTTATGGTTCCAGTTAGGAGACCTAGAATTGCTAGGATCCATGTAGGTATTGAATCATAAAGGGGGAGAATTGACGGAACAGCGGACGAGTGTCTTTTTGCTATTGGCCTCATCAGCGCGGTTCAGCCACTTGCTGCGGGCAACACTTGGTTGCCGAAAATTGAAAACAACACAAACTATCAATGAGTCAAACGTCAAACCAAAGAGAAATATTTCAATTCAAAATATTCTCAACAGCGTATGTGATAATAATGTATGTAAAGACCAGCCCATTTGAAATCTCATTTATTCTTCTGATTTCATTATTACTTTCATTTTTGTTCCCTGAACATTTCTGTTGATACTGCTAATTGAACTGCATTTTGAAATTGTTTCTTTGTTGATAATAGCCCAGAAAAATATATTTTGATATGTTTGATACTTTTTTCTGTAATGCAGATAAAACAAATACATTTAGGGAAAAAGCAAATTTGGAATGTCGTGTTCATTAAATTTTTGTGAAAAAAATCATAACTCAAAAATCTTACGTGTTAGGAAATTTTTACTATCATTCCCGCATTTAGGGACCAAAAATTAATAAAGAACTGCCTTCGACATTACAGTCGTGAAGTGGTTGTAAACTAGTGTATTCAAAGTTATGAAAACTCCGAAAACCTCGTATGCGAGTATATGTTAATAGATATTATTTCGAGGTCACATTGTTTCATGATTAACGTTGTTGACATCGGTGCAGGTCGCTCTATTTTTAGTTCAGGAAATAATAGTTACGTTCTAGGCATAATCATTTGAACTATGCGGTTGAAAATAAACTTTCAATTACTTTTATCAGCGGCAGAAAACGTGCTGGCTAAATGTGCATTACTTATTTTCAATGCCATTTTTCAATTGCGAGCGCATTTTCCAAATCATGATTTTTTTCTTCAATACACTCACAGGATGTTATTTTAAAATGTCAACCCCACTAAGGACTACAATTATTAGGTTGTTTCAAAAGTTTTGTCTGTTTCAATGTCATGAGTTTTTGTAGCTCCATACCTCAATGAATACTTATTCTGTTTCGTGGTTTATACTGTATTCTGGTACATTGATGATGTTCATTTTCGGCCAGTTTTTCTATACGGATTCAAATTGTAGCAAAGCGCTGCTGAAAAAGCCCTAAATTATCCAGGCATTTGACAGTGATGATGAACGCAGTGTTCGATGTTGGTTTGCGAAATTTCGTTCCGGAGATGTTAGCCTCGAAGATGAGCTCCGAGCTGTTCGACCTACAGTACCTGTATCTGTAGAGTAGGGAGACCCACAGCACTTAGGCCACTTGGGATCAATTGTACATCCTCCCGAGCCGTTGTCCTCCTAGGTCATCGTCCATTCTGTCCTTTCCAGGAAGGTGGACAGGTCACTAGGATACATTTCCTTTATATCGGCAGGTGAAGGCCAAGACTCGCCGAACACACATTCTCTTTGGCAACCTGGAGGTATATCACGCTGGCTTCCACGAAGGTTTTGGAAGGTGCAGCGACATTACTGTCGTTGGGCGGCTTCTTCAACATTCTTGGAGTTCCCTCCGTGGAGGTGCATAAGAGAGGGAGCTTTCCTGCCACAGGAAGGGCCCTGTCTGTTGGAGGTGGAGTGGGAGAGGAGGAGGGTGCTGCCACTCCTGCCTCTATCGCCAGCCCCATTTCGAGCGGTAGATTGGGGTAGACATTT
>WOGJ01142776.1:0-11635 GCA_015342185.1 Leptinotarsa juncta | reverse complement strand
CATAATCGGATTAAAAGTTTTATAGCTGTATTGTATTTCTTCAGATACAAGGTGGGTTAGTCGAAAACATCTTAAACTGCCAGTTTTAGTTTGGTTTTTGTTATTATATAATATTAGCTGTCCTCTCTGTATTTCAGTTCTCTAATGAGGGTCAAACTTGCAGTGAGCTATCAACAAATTATGAATGGACTATAGGTATAATTGGAAACTAAATAACATTGAAATATAAAGAAATCATCCCTTTGAATTCTGACCTATCAGAAAAGGTTCTGGGTTATTGATTTTGATAAAACCTGTTTTTTAATATTATGACTTATCCCATCTACACATTATATAGCAAAAAGGATCAATAAAATCTATCTATTTATCTATCTGTGCAGAATGTTAAAAACTTATTGTAATTTTTTTATAATTTCGAATAAAGATAACTTTGTTATTACAAATAAAACACCCTGTATTAAGGTGTTTGTCAAACAATTAGGGTTATGTGAAAAAATTTGTGAATAAACACTCGTAATTATAATATTCATATGGAATTCATTATTGATCCTTGAAATATAATTTAGAGTATTTGAAAAATGGATATAAAGCTTTGAAATGGTTTTAATGTCATTATCAAGTCATTTTCTCTTGTTGTTGAAGGTAAGGTTGCAAATGGCCGGTATTTCTCCGGAGTACCATGCACATACCCATGCGCATACACATGCTCATACCCATCTACACCTACATCCTCAACAGCAACAGGCACAACAGGAAGCAGCCGCTGCAGCAGCAGGTTTTCCACTGCCAGGTTTGTTTTTTTTTATTAAATACCAGAGAATGCATGTGAAGAAATATAAAACTGTTCCTAATAACATTACATCAGTATTTCTGACTTTCAGAATGCTTTCAATTTGAGTATACCTTATATTATTCGAAACAAAAGAAAATATAATTTGGAGACGAAACAAATACATTTTCTTACTGAAATTAGCTTCTCTTATCTGTGGAATATGTCACGGAATTGGCAAATATTTTATGGAAATTCATTATTACAAATTTAAATAACACTTCATTGTGAGATATTTACTCGACAGTTTCACTATACTAAAGTTTTTTCAAGCGTATTCACTACTCACTAACCTGATTTCTATATCCAGCTTCCTCTAAATTATACTAATTTAAATCATAGTAACTTTCACTACCTACTAATAAAGTTTATGATTTCTCAGGGCAAACTTACTAAATTGGACATGTAATACAGACCATCACTATCAGAGCCTCATATTACCATAATTAAAATATATTTGGTCATTGAATATTGAAAAAAATGAGTTTCAAACCTTTCTCTTCCAAATGTACTACATTGTAAACATGATTGAACTTATAACTCTGCCAAAAGATGGTTTACAAGTGTTGAATTAATCTCATCATTCAAGAAACTACTTCCATGTTCGGTTATTCTTTTGTAGAAAGTTCTCCCCGTTGGGTCAATATAATGTTTGGAACCAGAATAATAATAATAATAATAATTGTCTTTATTTCTCAAATAAATTGTACATTTCATATTTGCGACCATGTGTCCATAACAAGCAATTCCCATTATGTATAATGTACAAAGTTATTTTAACAATTAGGTTACACAATTTTTACTAGCCAGGTTTTTACTGGCTATATTGTGTAGAAGAAACTAATCAAATGTCAACATATGCTGCGCATTTTGATACTTTCATACCGTGTACAAGAATAGGACTGTGTTTCAATCTTATATTATTATTTTAGCTTCTGGAACTCCAGGATACCCCCGACCTGGTTTGATTCCTAGTAGAGATGGTCCATTAGGACTCCACCATCCGGATCTTTTGGGCAGACCTTATGCTGATCAGTTAGCACATCAAGTAAGAGAATTTTGAATTTGCTGTTCTTGGCACAATATAATATAGAGAAATATTGTATATTTGTGTTGGCGATGTTGGTTTAATTCATTGTATTTTGATATAAATGCAGAACTAACGCAGAAATAATGCTTTTATAACTGATCTCACTTTAGTGTTGTGAAAAAAATGCCAAGAAATGTTGAATATGTAAATGAATTTGAATTTGTGAAAAGATTGAAACATTTCATGATTTTTTGCATTACTCTGATATTTCTAAGAATGTATTTGTTAGGATATGTTTATATGGACATGTAAAATCTTTACAGACTGATAATGTACATAATGTTCCTATTTCTTTCGAATTATAAGAACATATAATTTCATTTCTCGATTACAAAGTTGTTAAAAAAATGTATTTACAATCACATAAATTATAGTATTTCTAAAAGCATCCTTTTGAGAAATATTATGTGTTGTAAGTTCTGACTTCAGAAATAATGACTTTATTTTTGAACCAAGAGAATTTAACCATCATCGACAATGAAGTTTTTCAACTGTGAATTTTTGTGTTCCCTTTTAACTGGTATTCTTCAATGTTCAGGCTGCTGCACATGAACAATTACAGAGGCAGATGCTGTTAGAAAGAGATAGGTTTCCTCCCCACCCCTCGATTGTTGCACAACATGAAGAGTACTTAAGGTCTGTTCATGTTTTTTTTTAAATCATGAAAGTATTAACATTTGATCATCACGTTCATATAGCTATATAACACAAGTAGTACTTTACATTTATGTGACATTTATATAGCTTGCAGCTTTTTTTAACTCTAATCCTATCTCATCAGAAATAAAATTATATATTTTTAATGCAAAAATTGTAGTAATGAATAGTTGATGCAGGGTCTTGTACACAATACATTCGAGAGTGAACCTTTCATCCAATATATTTACAACATAAAACATATCGATCACTGATTAATTTTTGTAAAATATGTGTTCCCTCCTTAGAGAACTGGCGCTTTTTGCTCGGTTGACCAATTATTGTTCTCTGAAGAGCTCACAAACAACCACGCAATAATAATCTTCCTTCTTAGAGCCAATTTTGTTTTTTTTTTATTCACATTGGTACATTATGGAACCTACATTAACAATATTAGATTCAACTTAGAGAATTTCACAAAACTAATTTACAAAACTTCCACATTTACTCTGCCAGGCTGGCATATATTGACTTTATATTGGATGAACACTTAGAAATCATACTCAAAAAAAAGTTGTGTTCCAGATACCAATCACTAACTCCATATATGGGCCCATATCAGGAAATGGATTAATGAGAAAGTTATAGTAGAGAACATACCTTGAGTCCTAGTAAATCTGAGTTGAGCTTTTTTATTCCATGTCAAAATTAAAAAAAAAAACTCTCAATATCTCTCGAACTATAGATAGGATGATGAAATATGAAATATTTGTTTACAACAAAATCCTTTACAACAAATTTATATTTTCTTTGTAGAAGTTACCTTTTCTTAAATATTCCGCAATTAGATCACGAAATTTTCGCCTTCAGTTCAACATGGGTGTTGGTAGCAGTCATATTAGTAATAATTGATACAAATGATCTGATCTTTCATATCAAATTAAAAAAAAACATATTTCTCAATTCCCGATATCAGAATTTTCAGATATTGAATCAACATTTACATCACCTTTTACTAGAATATACAAGGTATGCCCAGAAAATAACGGGATTTTTTTAATGTCACGGGTTTAGAGAGCTCGGTTATATATTTTTTTCTATAATCATGGTTTATATGCCCTTGAAGTATGATAAAATTTTCAGTTGTATTCTTTGTTTACTCTGTCTGTGGCAGGTGCTGTGGTTAGACGGGTTTTCAAGAGTGTAAAAAAGTTTGAGAAATGTTAACAAAGGTCTATGGTGAGTCGATTATGAGTAAAACAAGAGTTTACGTGTGGTATGAGTATTTCCACGATGGCTGTGTAGACTTTCAAATTAGAGATGAAGAACGCATCAGACGTCCTAACACATCAACAACTGATGAAAACATGGAAAGATTGAAATATTACCTATAAGTTCAACTCCGTTTCCGTTTAGAAATCCGAATAAAGTGCCCGAATATGTGGACAGACAATTCTTGCTTTTGCATCACGATAATGCACATTACACACATTACTGTGTGTAAGTAAAGTTTTGCACAAAAACAATACAGTTACGATTCCCCAGCCTCCATATTCATCAGACATGGATCCGTGTAACTTTTTCCAATTTTCTATAATAAAGAGAATTATTGAGGGCCATCGTTTTATAAGTATAACTGACATTGAAAACGCATCAGTGAAAAAGCTAATAGCATCCCAAATATCGGGTTTGAGAGGTGTTTTGAGGAGTGAAAGAGTCGCCGTCACAAGTGCAAAATATCTAATGGGAACTATTTTTAAGACAACAACATTAATGTAGACGAATGAATAATTTTTTTATCAAAAAACGAAGATTCCTGTTATTTTCTGAACATACCTCATAATTGTTATTCATAATTCATCAGATCATAAATCCCATCTATTAATATTCACTAAACTGAATATGATGCTGCAAATCACGCATTTGATAGTATCTAGCTTAAAATGTACGAATGAATTTTGGCTTGTATTCATGGTATTTATTTTGTGCCTACTTCTACTATTCATGAAGTTGTGTAGATCTTCTAGGACTTTCGATAACTGCCTGAAGTACTATCAGTTTTATTCTGTGCATACTGTTTTCATAGGCTCTTTATTTTTATTGTTTCCTAATGATCCCATCTGTTCAAAATTCTACTGACCTTTAAATAGTGGACTTATTTTTATGAACTTGTTTGTTAAAAATATCTGCAGCTTTATGCTTCATTTTATAACCATTTCCACAAATGAAATCTAATTTTACTTTTTCAGATAACATAAACTTTTGGTCCTAGTTTAAAAACAAAAAACCTTTAACATACTAGTTAATAAAAACCAAATTATCAAACTATTTATTTTTCGAGCACTCATTTTTCTCAGTAGTTTTCATGATACATTTGATATGTTTTTTTGGGCTTTGCTTCTCTGAGCTTGTTGAAACAATTTGCGATTTTTTAAAATTTTGTTAAATATTGTAACAAAGATGAAGTTGACAGTTATTTGAAAATCAATCTAAGTGAATTCTGTGCTTCAATTTGAGGGAAAATTTGCCTATTTTGTGACTACTTTGAATGTGTAATGATTTGGAATACTGAAAAATATATCGTACAATAGTAACTCAATTTTTTCCGAAAAGTAAAAATCTGTATAGAGGTCCGTGACATATTTGAGTATAGTTTTCAATTAAGAACAACTTTTCAGAAAAAAATTGTAGTATTTTTAAAAGTGAGTTCATTAAGTTATTATTGAATGAATTTAATGTTTCAACCTACTCTGTATGCTGTTCAATTTGCAACTAATCTAGATGCATCTAATATGCACGAACTTTTGGCAATTGATTGATTGATATTCAATTTTAAATTGCTCAATTAAAAAAAGTCCTATTTGTTGCAAACTCAAGGGATCATACTTTATATCACATTAATATAGGTAAAATATTTTTCCTATACAAACTTTTCGAAAAAATTTCTATAAATTGCAGTAGTTGTAGGTATCGTTTATATTTTAAGAACTTCAGAACAGGTAATATCTTTTGGTTAAGGTTTGTTTATTAAATCCAAAAGTTTCAGTCAACCAATATTATTTGCTTTTACAAATTGTTATTAATATTTGTTTTGAAGGGGAAGAGTAGCTTAATTTGCAATGTGTTTTTGCTCACACTTGACTGTTGCAAACGAAATTTTTGCGTATATGAAGTAATTTTTAATAATCTAAATTCACATGTTCATTGCCTGATGATTTGCATCCTTCTTAAAAAGGAGTATTTTTTATGGTGGAATTCGTTCCTTGTTTGTACCTGAGCCCTAGATGTTTGTTATTTCTGAATTGTGCAGAGCCATTTTCTTAATAGTAGTTTTCACATTTTAGGCAACAAAGAGATCGAGAACTTAAAGTCAGGGCCTTGGAAGAAGCAGCTAGAGGTTCTCGACAGTAAAATGGTAAGATTGGCATTAAAATTATTGTTATTTGATATATCTTATGAAATGAAGATAACGCCAATAGTAAGATCTCCAAAGCATTAATATGTCTATTGACCACACTGTTGTGATTATTGGTGGAGTGCTGGCAGAACATGAGCATTATGGTGGTCACAGAAAATCAATGTTGGATGTTTTTGAGGGGATCCCCCTAAAACCTGCCAATTGGCTCAGAAATTGAATTGGTGAAGTTTCAGCTCAATTGGGTAAGGTTAACCCGTGCCTAATCAAGGTTGAAATTTTAACCTTTTATAAAAATTTTTTTTATAAAATACTTTAACCTACTGTCCAGACTCTGCTTTATTTATTTTCTCAATTGTTACATAAAAAAGGTTGTAGTTGAAACTACACATGCTATAAATATAGCACAATCCAAATTGATTTAGGAGAAAATAAAAGCAAAAAGATATAAAAAAAGAAGAGATAATGTTAAAAATTTTATTATTCAATATATAAAAAAAGAATTATAAAAGAAAAAGGATATTATTTACATTTATATTAAGGTGGTAATGGCTTAGATAACATGGCTTTTGAAGGAAGGAATTCCTATAACTGTTCTTCAACCCCATAACTAATCAAAACCGCTACTCTTTCAACATTTTCTGTATTCAGTGCACAACAGCTCCTTCCAAATCGGCATTTTTCAATCCATGTCTGATAAGCTTAGTCCTTTGTTTTCGAAATAACTGTCTGCGAAGTCGTATTACAGTTCTATTTACAAATAAATTTTGTGAGTCAAAACCTAAAGCCTCTGCAGTAGCTGATATTATTCGAACTGCGTCTCTTTCTGAAATACTACATGTATCTAACAATAAAGACAATTTTTCAGTAATAATCTCTTCTATTCGTCTAGCATAATTCTTTTTCTTCATTTCTGGTCCTCTATCTCTTCATCTCTTCTTGTCCCTTGTCTTCTGATGTACTGCCTGTTGAAGTTTACAGTTGTGCAATTAGATTTACATCTTCTAAAAAAAAAGGGAAAAACCCATCAGTTGGTAACAAACAGTAAGCAAAGCACTCACGATATAGGCTTCAAGTCAATCTCGGAAAGGAAATGAATAGGGAAAATGTGAAAAAAAGAGAAAAACTATACTAATCTTCTCTGGTTTGTGATTTTTTCAATTTTGACATCTCAGCTGCTAGTCTCTTTTTTCTTCGTTGTTCTGCATTAACAAAATTCATGTCAACGCCTCCTATGCAGCCAGGGCGTCTTCAACAGTGTTTTAAAGGTCATCAAGGGCTGACTCCAAGTCTACTTTTTTATTTTGAGCTGTGCCTTCAGATCTGTTAGCGGTTTTTTGTGTTTTCTCCATTCTTCGTACAGTTTTTCAAGCTTCACAACATAATGTTTAAAGTGTCTGGTTGGTATCTTAGCTTTCTCCCAAAAAATTTAAACTGTCTTGCAGCTTCCCTGGTGCTCAATATCACTTGCCGTATTTTATAAAATAAGCTGCATAAAACATGACAATCAGATGGTAATTTACTGCCAGTGATTTGATGAGACATGTGGCCAATTAAATACACCATTTCTTTCTGCCTTGAACTCGAATCCGAACGAGCATGGCTCGTTTGTGCTGTAGAAGACTTAGTCCCTCAAAACTAGAAGAACGTTGTTCAATAATGTTCACTCTTTGAAAAGCAAACGTTAACTAAAGCCCTCTGACCTCTTTCCTCACACTCCAAAGAATGGAAAAACCACAGGCATCCCTGACAAAGAACACACAAACACTTCAGGTAGGGATTCTCTGAAGAAAGGGTTCTTGGCAATAGCTTTTTTGTAACCAATCTGACCTTTCAAGGGATAGAACTATGTATATATCAGATAGGTAACCACTAACTTGCAATTCGTAAAAACATTTATAAATTTGAACAAAACGGTTATTTTATGTTTAATTATATATGGTTTAATAATGTATAATGTTCAAAGGAAACAAAAAATTGATTGAAATTGAATAAATTGAGTATGTTTCTTGCCATTTTAACTTATTTTCTAAAAATTGCGACTTTGAGAATTCGGATCATGTCCGGCCTGGAAAAATAATAGATGAAGCTTATACTATTGAGGAATTTCTTTCGGATGACTTCGCAACTTATAATTCCAACTTATAAAATTTTTTATCACAGACTTTTATCCATAGACTTTTTGAAGTGTGCTTCTTATTTTAATTATTGACCTTTATTTTAATGTTTCTGATTGTTTTAGTTAAGCCTGTTTTGTCAACATATAAAATTTTTTATCAAGGACTTTTACCATAAACTCTTTGAAGTGTGCTTGAGCCATATTAATATCTTGTTATAAATTCTTGACCTTTATGTTAATGTTTCAGATTGCTTTAGTTCTTAAGCCTGCTTTGTCAACAAAACCTAAATTTTTATGACAATAAAGCATTTCTGACTCTGACTCTATCTTCAAATAAAAACGTTTTAACAACAAAGTGATTAGATTAAAACTTGAAAAATAGCAACATTTTCTATGAAATGAAACAAGAATCAAATTTCTAGAATAAATAGTTTTCATTTTGTGAGGAAAAAGTGGCGATTTTTAGCAAAAAAAAATCGGTTTTTCACATCCGATCTCAATGAGGCATCGATCCCAACATTATCCAATCGAGCTAAAACTTTCAAATCTTATTTTCTAGACAAATAGCAAAAGTTATTGGGTCCCGACTGAAATAGATTTATTATGAAAAATGTTCAATTTAAAAAATGATTGAAATATAAAAACTTGTTTTTTTTTGTATTTATAAAATAATAAGAGTACTTACTTTTATCCCTCCCTTCGTATATTTTAAACACTGGTGGCATTTTGAAGTATCATAATTTAATAGTTTTTATTTGTTTTGTTTAATCCCATTGGAAATAGACCCTTATGTTATTGATACTACATCTCTGCTTCTGTTGAACAATAATTTCATTTAATATTTGAGGAGACGCCCAAGACTACATGATATGGATATAGATGTTAATTCAACAATAAATTCAATCCCTATTTGTACACCATTTTCAAAGACAAATATGAATGATGAAACTTTGAAAATTTCTCTTAATGGAAGTTGAATTGATTCTGTTGACATAAGGTGATGATGAGTTTCTCATTATAATGTATTATTTCAGTTTTCTTCGTTGCTGACCAAAACGAGGTGGTGTGTATATAACAAAATCAAATCTTTTTATGAAAATCAATTTAAGTATATGTTATACCACACAATGTTGTAAAAGTGTATTTCAACATAATTTAATTTGAAAATACTACACCAAATGGCAAATGTAAATATATTTGCTATATTTTAAGGAAAAATATATACAATTTTAATTTTTTATAGTATTTTTTGCTTAAAATTTTGTATACATTGATGTGGAAAAATGAGTGTTGCTAGCAAAATTTCATTTTGCACATTTTGTGTACCTGTACATATTTTTACATAATAGAAACACAATGTATGTACATTGTGATGGTAAAATATTTTTTATTAATTTTTTAAAAATTGTACAGTCTTCCTATAAAGATAGATTTATCATTTTCAATGTATATAATCATTTTTGCAATATATGAAAAGTTTTGCAGAGAAATATGTACGATACCTTTATTAAAGTAAAAAAGAAGTGTATTGTCCTCTACTTTGACTTTGAACTGACATGTCATGGCAATGTGTCTCGTCTTTCACATTATCTTTCTATAAGTATAGCCACACCCTTTACTAAATCAGATCTGGAATTGAAAATATTGATTACTTTAATAAACCTATAACTTGTTTTATTCAAAAAATAATTTTTAAAATTTAATCATTGTACTTCGTTCAAAAAAAATTGTATAGTTATCTTTCAGGTCTAGTGAATTTTAAAGTCTTATTAAGGAATAAAAAAAAGTTTCAACTCTTGAGTAGAATTATAACCCTCACAGGTAGAAACTTGTGTGAGATGAGGATTAAAAAGCATTATATAAATTTAAATTAGATTGACATGAATGAAAATATTCTACTGAAATTGTTTATATGGATTTTTAGATGACTTTTTTCGTAATTTCGAATCAATCTTGACGATTTTTCAATGTATAGGGGTTAGTAATTATTTCAATATATTTATTTTCCCTTTATATCTGGTTTCAGACAACTTTATTTCTAATTTCGAACAAAACAAATATGAATGAAATATGTACTTTGTTTAATTTCTGATATGCGTGTGACTATACTTTAATATAATTTTTAGCTTTATCATTCATGTAGATTTACTTATTTATGTATCTATTTATATTTTTTGTACATTTTTGTTTATACATTTTAATCTAAATCTTAAAAAATATCAATAAATATTTTTACCAAAGAATTTTTTTCAAGTATCTTTTGTATAAGATGGTCCAAATGTTCACTTATCAGATAAAATTTATTTATGGTATTTCTTTGAGTTATCTTTTACACTACTCGAAAAAATATCAACTCATGAAATTTCTAAAAACAAGCTTTTTACTATAGAGACTGTGAAGTCACACGTTTTAAAATATGTATACTATAATAATTCAAAATAAATGATTTTTAATAGCGATTTCGTTTTCTTTTTATTGGTATATAAAAATTTGTCACCAAAGAATAACTTTTCAGTTTCAATTTTGAGTGAGTTGAAATGTTTGAAAGTGGTTGGCGAGAGTTTATAAATGTACGAAATCAGACTTCCATCGTCTGAACACAAGTGTTGACAGATTTGAAATCTTGAGAGAAAATATATTAGTGAAGTATCGTAGATGATAGAACTGAAAATATTCACAATGATTTGTGAAAATGATATTAAAAAAATATGAAAAGAATTAATGAATATGAAACACAACTGTGAATAAGGCAAACTATTTTTGTGACCTAAAAAAAAATAAATAATATGGGATAGTATGAAACAAACGTTTTTAGCAATAAGTAAAATGAATATTACTGTTGTTTTTTCCCAACCTAATAGCCCTATTCCTGATTTTTTTCTGAAGCATTAGGAATAAATAAAGTCATTATCTATAGACTATTGTAGATACTAACATGAGGGAACTCACTTCAAAATCAGTTTCTTCTTTTAATATATTTTTTTCATATTCATTCGCTCTACTCAGTAATACATCTAGGAAATAATTTAAACTGTTTAGTGCATATTAACAGCTTAGCAATGAACTGTTGAAATGCACCTTTGTTCTTCAGAAATTGAAAAACTGTATCTTTCAACGGGCGCTATTATCAGTTAACCCATCAAAGCCTGGCGTAAACGTATGGTAACGGAGAATTTAGATATTTCCAAGATCATTTATTTTTCAAGTTTCGCCCCTTAAAGTCAGATGGCACTTTAGGTGTTTTCTCAACATATGATCAAACACATTGAACAGGTTAGTTTTACAATTGTGTTTGCGTTGTTTGTGTATACGGGCGTTTTTTGTGATAGAAAAGTTTCTTTTACCATAATGGACGATTTAAAATTTGAGTAAGTACGTTTTTTACTTGATATTCATATAATGTCATAACTAAGTATATATTTTTTTTATATATTGATTAGAAAACACACATGTGTATACTTTTTAATATCTTGTAGTAAATTTTTGTCGCTAGTGGGATGTTTTGTATGTTGTTACCGTACGGTAACACCAGGTCAATATAATGTC
>WOGJ01142616.1:0-17663 GCA_015342185.1 Leptinotarsa juncta | reverse complement strand
ATGGAAGTCCGAACTGATGAAATACACCACAAAACATTGTCAACCACGTTCAAACAAACGTAGAAAGGGGGTATTGTGACATATCATTTCTAAGCTCCTGTCGAGTACTTTATAACCCTAGAATGTGAAGTCAATATATTCACCTACTACAAAATGGCAGAACATTCAATAATTTCCTTAAGACAAACACATTAGCACTTATCAAATTTTGGAAGTCCCTCTTGGAAAACCCTCTATCAGTAAAAAGTGTGTATTGAACAATCTATTTTTACGAATCTACAACAAATCAGCTGTAATAGATAAAACAATTCCACTATTAGAAAGATTCAGTATCTGGAACTGATATATCCAGCATATTTTTTATATAAATATACTTAAGTAATAGGAATATACGCGGCTGAGTGAGTTATCTAACTTGTTAAATTAATGACCCATTTATTTTGTAAAAATTTATATTGAATATAGAATAAGAAGAATAACTTTTGTCTAATTTCTACTGAAGTTATTGAATCCAACAATTCCGTTGGTATCTTTCAACAACATTCCGATTACTACAAACGGCTGCAGACATTCAATTTGAGTAGTATGTCTCGTAAATGATCCTGGTGTTTTTGTGAGAGTCCGGGAGTCGATGAGAAGATTGGATTCTTGCATTCGAGCCGAGGGGTAGTCATTTTTGACAGTTTTTGTAGATTGAGAAACATTATATATAATGTTTCGTAATGAATTTTTATTGTCGAAATTCTTTTTCGCTCCGTGTCTTCGAAACGAAGCGTCATATCAAAAATCTCAGAGTACAAAATATCCTTAGATTAGTTCAAGAATTAGTCGTTTAAATTTTTGCCGTATGTTCAGTAAACACACTGTATATTGAATCATATTATGTAGTTCTCGCAGACAAAGAAGTGCTCAGAAGATTTATTTTATTAAGAGAGACTCTAATCATGTCAGTTGGCCGTGAACTAAAATTATATTTCAACTCTGAATAATATCATTCATTTGTTATTCAATTTCATTATAACGTGTTTTCCTATTCTCATAAAAAAAACTTGCAGATGGGTTCATCTGGATATTGGATTATTATCAAAAGCATGTTCTTCATTTTCTCGAGAAAAATGAACACGTTACTTAATTAACACACTAATGATGCAAAAAAATAATTATGGTCAGAATAATGTCAATTTGGGAAAATACGATTCGAAGTGATACATACAAATTGACATTTGTCGGTATTCAAAACTCTATAATCCGAAAAAGCACAATTTTTGCATCATGAAAGCTATCACAGATCAGCAGTTTTGATACCAATGTTCACCATAACTTTAAGTTTATTTTCTTACTGTAATCATTTCCTCCTCATTAGAGTTTCTTGGACTAAGCATTACATTCTTTTCATTTATAGAATCATTCAATAGTTTGAATCAAACTTTCAGTAATCAATACTATTCAATAGTTGGAAATACCAAAGATGTCGTCTTGAGTTAATAACAATGTTAAAACGCTTATATTGATGCTCAATATAAGCGTTTTATAGTCAGCTCAAAGAGCTGACTAAGGTACTCGGTTAATTTCCCTGGAGGGAAGCCCTCGGAAATAAAAATCAGATCTGCTCAAAGGAAATGAAAATCCATAATTCGTTTGCTTTGATTAAGGGAGTTAATATCCAGGGTTACGAATGTGGTCCTGAATTCAAATCTCTACTGAATATACCATATATATATATTAGTATTTCTTGGTTCAATAATTCAATAATACGTCTTCAAAACCACAATGACACATCCAAGCTTTCGAAAAATTCAATTTCCATCATCAGGAAAACTACAGTAAAATGAAATATATCATCATGTGTCCTGAACAGGCGCAGTCAGCCAAGAATGACAGCCTTCTGCATCTATCCGGCTGAGATTTCTGCCTTAGTGCGGCAAGCCGGTATGATTTTAAGATTCGAGAGTAGAGATAGCGACATTCCACCAAGGACTCCAATAATCAGAACTACCAGACAGAGTGATTTCGAACGATATTCTTCCCGCCAGGAGCTGAAAACTTCATGACAAATATCGTCTTGCGCTGGTGATCGAGAATTGCTATATCAGGATTATTGGCTTGTATGAGCCTGAAAGTGGAGAACGAATAGTTCCAGTAAATTCGGCACTTTTTGTTTCATAGCATAGCTCTTACGTCAATACCGTAAGAGTGACAAAGATGGTATTAAACCACTTTTGCGGCCGAGTCATGTTGATGGATATAGGCCAAGACCGTATATGCTGGACAGGCTGACAGCAAGTTCATTAGGGTCTCGGACGCCTCGCGTTAGGCCCTGCACCTTGTGTCAGGAACCTCAATACCCATCATGCCAGTGCTGTAGACTGTGTTGAAGACACCATCCTGGCATGCCATAATGAACCCCTCACTTTTTGACTTTAGCCCACTCGACCTGAGGAAGGCAAAAGTAAGGCGCTTTGTTAAGTCAAGGTCTTCAATGTTATTGAACAATACCCCGTGCACTGGCTTGTCCTTGTGTTGTCGCAGAAGTGAGGTAATCTCTGTGACTTTCATATGAGCCTTTTGCTAAATGGGTTCCAACTCGGTGACATAGTCGTAATCGCCACATTCACTGTCGAAAACTAAACTGAGTTCATCAGCTGTCCCGAAGAGAAATGCTCCAATTCCTGCTTTCTCATGGTCGCGGACCATGCAAAGAAAAGGATCCGAGCTCATTACGATTACATCTAGTACTATTTTGTCATGTAGACAATGTAGAAAAAAGTCCACGGCATTTTTGTTGTCGGGGGGAGTACAACCATGGAACGGAGGATTTGGAATGCAAACTCCTATGGAGAATCATCATTTTTCGGGTCTCTGTTATGATTATTGTTATCATTATTATTATTTGTAGATCTTGCAAAGAAGTAACTTTCAGACACGAACTAGAAGAAAACCCCCTCTTGAAACAGTTCTTTCTATAAAGACACTGAATGACAGAGAAAAAATTTATATGTCATACGAAAATTGGATAATACAATTTACTTTCTCCTATTAAGTTTATACTCCAAACATTTGTTATGGAATCAAATCAAATATCACCCACACTGTCGCTAGATATTTCAATACTTTCATGGAGATCCATTACATTTTCGAGCTTACTAATGAAATTCATTTCAAACTGAAAGTCATATAAGATACTCCCAACAATTGCACCTACCGTTTTCAAAATTGAATCACTCCTGCTGGGTGCACAAATTCCTCATCAACTTCTAATTATTTGAATTCGAAGGAGTTGACACTCGAAAAATTCATCAAAATCCTTTTCTGTGAATACGAACCTGATGCGATGCAACTTTCCAATATGACAGCGAGCTTACTTTTTAATTACCCCTCGATCCTTTTCTCATGGACGAGAGCACGAAGCTCGCTAGCTCTCGTCAATAAAAAATCCTTTGAAGTCGCGTTCCGACACATCAATGATACTCAAAAGGATTCAATTACATTTGTCAGGATTTATTTTCGAGTGATCAGCGCAAACACTTCTAATTAGTTATTCGTTGCGTTAATGAATAATTACGGCTCCAGACGTTATTGGATGAATCGTGTTTCACATAGTTTGTTACGAATTTGGTGAACTGAAAATTTCAGTAAATCAAAGTTCTCTGAAGAAGAAGACCATCAATTAGCCGAATGTTTATTCGAATCAATCAAATATCTATTTCTCAACATTTTCGTGATTCAGACTGCGATAAAATTGATTATTATGCATGCTGAATGAATAACTTATTATTTCTGGGTATTCAGCTCTTCGTTGTTTCGAATATCGACTGGTGAATTACTAAACGCAGTTATATTCTATCAAGTTCTCCAGGAAAATCGAGCACGTTCAGTTCCAGTTTTTCTGTGACAATATTATAACAAAAAGTGGCAAAAAATTACTATCACGAATCTGTACTCATCATTGTAATTATGTTTTTGGTACACCCAGCGCTGGTTTAGAGTTTACGGAAATGATGATACGTGTCAAGCAAAGCTGTTTCGATGCTTGAGATTTCTGTAGATCCTGGTTCGTAGAATACAGTCAATCTATTTCTGCTCTTCAGTTTCTTCAGGTTCCAACAGGTTTTCAGACGCATTTTTATGTATTTTGGGTTCTTCAATGCCCTGAGGTTGAGCTGGCTGTCTGATGGAAAATTGAATCGCTCATTCCTCAATATCGATATTTTGAAGACTAACGATTTGTCTGATCAATATCTCAATATACTCAGTGAGTTCTGTTATGTATCAGGTATTGATAATCCAACCCGAACCCAAGGATATAGCAGATCTTGTATCGTGTCAAAACAGTTACTCAACTATTAGAGAAAATTATTGCCGTTGTGATCCAAACTGATATTACCGATCTTGTTTCAACTGCACTATAACTACTACTGATGACTGATGACTATTATAACTTGATACGTTATCTTCAATGCAACTTCACCAGACTATGCGATGAACACTTTCCTGAATATCGTCACTGATGCCATAAAGCAAATGCATAGTTCGAAGAAGAGCAAAAAGAAAGAACACGAAGATGACACCATAACGAATGGTTTGTTGAAATCAGCACAAAAAATGAGCTACTGAAAGGAGTAAGACTGAATCCGATGAATTATCTGTTGAAGAATGAATGAATGAATAAATGAATAAAAATATATCAGAATAAACTCAGAAATCATGCTCTCGATGCTTGTGTGGAGTAATCAAAAAGTAAGCAATACGTAAAACAGAATAAAAAACGAGGAAGTTATTACTGAAGCAAAAACATGCAGTCGCTAATGAATACAAATATATATATTCCACCTTAGGCAATACAATGGCAAATAAGATAGTCTTCGAAACTGTTTCAGATATTTTTGTTCTTCTTCTCACTAACAGAAATGAGATCAAAGAGTTTATCAAGCTGCAAACAAATAGGTCCACTGGAATCGATGGTATCTGTCCTGAAACACTCCATTTTTTTATATAGGCTTTCGCGTCCAGTTTTGATAAATATATGGAAAATGGTTTCTGGTCAACAGCTTTCAAAAAAACCATAATAACCCGTAGTCCTCACTACACACATGTACAAAGTATTTGAAAGATCTTAAAAAAAGGCTTACATCGATGACATCGTTATGACATTCTTCCGCTTATTCGATTCAATCCCAGCCAAAGGAATCTTGTTTCAATCAAAAGGGTTATATTCTAAGGAGTCTTTAATTTTTAGGGAAAATTTCTTTCTACCAAAGAAAAAAAGGAAGCATACAAATTTAAAAATTAGTCACTACCAAAATTACAACCCTGTCAATTCTAACCTTCTTTCTTCTGTTGAAATTGGTGAAATGCTCATAGATATCAATGATTTTCTTATAGAAGTATGCGCGGCAATGCATTGAATGAGACAGGGCAGCAGATCTTTCGTAATTGTTTAGGTGGTTTACTGAGACATACTTTGTATGTGTATTTCTTCGGATGTATGAGGCGCCATCTACGTGTTTTTATATCCTGGTGTTGGTCTTACGTTGATAGTTTTGACGTGAACTAGACCACAGCTCCAAGGAACAGAGGTTCTATTGTCTTTGACCGATCTGATGGTATTGCGTAGGTATAATTAGTTGGCTTGTGACTGTAAAACCGTTTTTATATGTGAAGCTTGGCCAAGATTACGTAATTCTACTTTAAGTAAATATGTGGTTCACAAATTATATAAGCACGATCAACAAATATTTTCAACATAGCACATTTGTCACTAAGATGCTGGTTTGAGTTCTTTCCGTCAGTTTTTCCTGTTGACCAATACATCCAAATATAGTATCTCACTTACTGTTTTTTCTCCATGGTGATTTGTATGGGAAAATAGAGTTTGAGTGGTAGTCAAACATTTTTAACGCTTGTTCTTCATGGCTCCGAAACAAAAGTGTCATCATACATAATGTTCTTATCACCAGTTTTTATTTCACTTTGAACTTAACCTAACATTATATTCTTTCAAAAAATATTTCCACACATGAAGAGGTAGATTAGAGTAGATTGTGATCTGAACATCCAACCAAAATCCTGTCAATACAATACAAAACTTTCGTTAATGCTGATCAAGTTTACATGCTTGTTTTACGGGCAAATCCCACTTGTTTCAGAACGATGAACTTCTGGATCAAAATTGTTTTCATGTCCACAGCAGTTACGAACTTGTTCAGTAAATAGACGAAGTGCAGAGACGTGGCATTGTTCATTTGAGAATTAATGTCGGCATGTTAGGGAGTATTGACAATCAGCGATGCATATATTAAGCTCTTTGTTTCGGTTGGCGTATGGGATTTTATTTATTCGCGTAGGAATTGATGTTGGCGTTCCAGGAGAAACTGCAACTCATTATTGCTCTCTTCTCGTCATTAATATCTGCTATAACGGTGGATTGAACAGAAGTTTTCGGAGGATTGCAGTTTACCATACATAGGTATGAGAAAATAAATATTTTGAAATTAATTTCGACACATTAATCTCTTCCAAACTAGCTACGCAGTAGGCTCTGGTAAACTTCTGTCGAAAAAAAAAACTATTTCCTCGGCTTATACCACCCTGGGTATTGAATTTCATCTGACAGACCTTTGTGCAATATAACTCACAGAGGTCAGGTGTTTCTCGTTCATCCAACAGGAAGACCATGCTAAAATTATACAAGCAGATCACCTTTATATCGCGGTTTCTAGGGATTATCTCTTGTTAATCCTACCCAGAAAGCAAAGTGCCTGAGACTTGATTACTTTCAACAAGGCTCCGTTACATATATGACACCTTCCTGTGAGTGAAAGATTGTTAACAAGTAACTACTCTATCTCATAAACAAAGCCCCAAACGGGAAAAAACATCCATGTACCAAAACATCAACAGAAATCAAAAATCGAAACTGTCAAGAAGAGATACAGACGTAAAAGAAGATGAATATTTTGAAATAAATGTCGAAAAGACAGTCTCTTATAAACGTCCTTCACAGTAGGCTCTGGTATCCAGCGTGGTATTAGCCGGGGAAGTAGTTGTTTTTTGACACACGTTTACCAGAGCCTACTCTATAGGTAGTTTAAAAAAGATTATTATTTTGGAATTAATTTCGAAATCTCGATTTTCTTATACGTATGTATCTCTTCTCGTAGTTTTCATTTTTGATTTTCATTCACTACTTCTGGTAAACCTTCAAAAACCTCTGTTTTATTCACCGTTATAGCAAGAGCAATGTTTGATCTTCCTCCTGAAGCTCTAATGTTTGATCTCCCTCTTGAAGATGCTTACTTGATGATTGAAACACGCGTCGAAGTGTTAAAATAACGGTTTGCTGTTCGAAAAAACTCCAGTAATATTCATTACTACACCAAAGGTTCCGAACAGTGTATCACAATTACATTCAATGCAATTCGTCTGGAGGTAATCTTGTGAAAAACGGATCAGTAACTATACATTAATATTCAAAAATCGATTATACCTTTCCTGTTGAGGCTAATTCCGAAAATATTTTGAGGCTAATGACAAATTGTACCATTGTTGTTGCCCTTAAAGGCATTTTCATTGAATAATGGAATGACATATTTTCAAAACAGTTTTTCTATGTTAGCCTACGAACTTAAATATCTTATTCAAAATTAAAATTGATATCTTTGAACACACTAGAATTCTATCCATGGCTCATATTATTAGTTACTTGCTGGGATATTCGACTTCGCTCAGGAAGCTGATATATAAGATTGCGTGGAAGTTCTATTACTAGAATATGCTTCAAATATGAGGTCGACCAATTTAGCTTCATAAACCTTCACCAATATGCAGCCCCCGCCTTTCAACGTACAATGTTTTGAAACATTCTAGAACATTTGAAAATATTCTGGAATGTTCTGGAATATTCGGGAAAAAGCATATTTCTTCAATCCAAGGCCGTAGCCAGGTGGGAGATTAAGGGGGATTGATCCCCCCGAAAATTCTACAAGCAACGACCATCCAAAAATTATATCAAATACAATGATTGGTTTGTTTGTTGAACATCACAGAATAACACCAACCGCGGCAATGGAATTAATACTGGACTGTCTCCTCTGGACCTGTACGTTAAGGAGATTGCGTTAATGGCGATGTTACGATTGCACATAGCTGGTGTAAACCTCGAAGTAGGAATGAGTCAATTGAGGCTGAGCCTATGGCGAGAAGCGCTCAGTGCGCAACTTCTGCTCCAGGCAACCAGTGATATAATTGTACCCAGGTTTGTGTTTAATGAACCCTACAAAATACAAATAATACAGAACACAGAGTCAGATGCTATAGATGGCTCACAAACCAAAGAAGGTTCAGGATATGAAGTGTACTCCAGATCACTAAGCCTAAGGATTGAGTGGGGAATAGGAAAAAATACCATGTGGTTCAAACAGAAATAACTGGTATCTAAATTTCCACAAGGGAAATAACCAGGAAACGAAATTCTGGCAAAAAAATAACAATCTGCATTGATAGCAGACAAGCGCTATCAGTCTAGAACAGACACCGTCTTACCTCAGGCCTAGTACCAGAGTGCCACCAAGATTTAGCCGAAACCTCGGTAGATAATAACATTATCCTGAGGTGGAAGTAAAGATGATCGCATTGCCGACTCTTCAGCCAAGGAAGCGGTTGGACTAAGAATTTTAGGTCCCAACGGCACCTACGGCCTGATGACTTCGACAATTGCGGAACTAGCAAAACATTACACTCATGCTCAATCCCTAAAGAGATGGGTTGAAATCAAAGGATACAATCTTGTCAGGATCACCCTGGGCGACCCTGGGAAGCTGTCGCCGAAATAATATCTATGCAGGATATGTGAACAGAAAGATAAATCTATCAGGCATGTCCTATGCCAGTCAGGAGTTATCGTCAATAAGAGAGTGTGTGATTGACGATGACCTAGGAGGACAACTCCTTGGGAGGATGTAAAATGAGTCGCATGTGGCCTCACCCTCCCTACTCTACAGATACAGATACTATTGGAATTACAAAATCCGTTAAAAATTCCATGAAATCCTTGACAAAAACGAACCAACTGCTTGAAAGAGAATATTGGAAAAAATTTCCCGAAACATAATGGGAAAAACTTACGGCAATCTGCGTACAAACTTTTAAAGATCTTGGCGATACTACTTGTTTCCACATGTACCCCTGAAAGGATTTTCTCTTCTCTGAAACGCCTCAAAACTTATTCAAGAAACTCCACAAGCCAGCAACGACTAAACGGTTTGGCGTTAATGTCAATCCACCGTAGAATTGACATCGACACCGAGAAGGTAATTGATTTGTTTGCTGCAAAGTAAGCTAGAAAACTAAATTTGATTTTGTGAAAAGATGTTGATATTTCTGTAATGGTTTTCCAATAAATATATATATGATCATGAAACACAATTTTCTTTCTTTCGTTATTTTTATATTTCATGTTTTTCTAGTGTTTCATCAAACCAAACTCCCCTGAAATTGTTTTCTTTCTATGGCCTTGCTCATACAACGTAAAAATATGGTCCGACCGGTAGTGTCTATATAAATACGATTGATCGGCGTATTGAGAAAAGATGCACAGCACAGATATATTTATCACGAAGTTGAAAACTACTCGGGGATGTAAATATGGCCATATCAATATCCTAGCAATGAAATAGTGAATTTTGTCTATACAGCAAAATAGGTTTTTTCTAGTGACCTCCGTCGCACGTTGGCGACTGTTACAAAAAATGGTTTGAGGAACGGAGGGACGATGAATCCGTGATTTTTTCTTGTCTTTTTGGAAGGGAAAAGATAGATAATTTTCTGGGAGCTCTCAGCCTGAGGCAGCGGTTTCAGAGCGGTGCGAAAGTTTTTTGGTTCGAAAACTTGGGAGTATGAAGGGTTCTCTTGACGGTCGATCAAGGGCAGTATATTATTTTGGGAGTTTGGGATTTTTCGGGGTGAAATTTTAATTTCTTTTTGTCTTGAAAAACAAGCAGTTAGCGCGATTTTGGGTAGTCTTTTATTCTAACGTAGGAATAAACGGGCGAAAATCGAACAGTGTACTGCAAATGTTCAAATAGGTATCGAGCAGGAAAAAGGCAAAGGTGAGTTGAAGATACATGTGTACTAACTATTTTATGATTTTGGGAAGGAATTAGCTATAGTAAATTTTTGAGTTTTGGTAGTGGTTATTTATTTAAAATTATTTTGGTGTTTTTGATCTTTGTAAATTTTGTATACAGAGTGGATCTAATAATTGTCTTATAAATATTTAGCCATCAGAAATCATCGGCCAAGCTAGAGTATTTCGTCACTCTTGTATATTATAGTGATTTACGACGAAGGCACAAATATTGAGTTTTTTTTTGAGGTTTGGTAGTGGTTATTTTTTTTATTTAATCTTTTTGGTGTTTTTGATCTTTGTCTATTTTACTATATAATTTTTTTCTTTATTATTGAATATTGTATCTTCTGAAGATTTCAAGCAGGCTTTTATTTCAAAATCTATCATAGTAACCTCATGGAAGGAAGTGTCTGCGAATTTTTAAGATCTCTCTGCAAGTAAAGATCTCCTCCTAATGCAGAAGGCCTCATTCGGGTTTGTCTAACATCCAAAATTTCATGTGTAGAAATTCGCATCTGGTGACAGTATCTGCCAAATTTTATTTGAATAAAACAAACACAGCCATAGCGAAAGTGTTACCAAGGGTTGATAGACAGTTAATGACGTATTATTTCACTGGTGACTCAGCGATAAACTTGTAGATGTTTTGGTGGGATACATATTTAAATATAATAATAATAGTAAAACCGTTTTCGGATTTACTACAGTGTCACAATGACCTGATATATTTCCGGACATTCCCGAAAGTTCCAGGTTATTCACGAAATTATCTTACCATTCCAGAATGTTCCGGAAAGTTCGTCAAGGATGAAAGATAGAGAGCTGCCACAACAGCTGACACACCGTATAACTCGCTTAATCGTATCACAATGATCTGGGATGAACCGAGATTTTCAGAAATATTTCACATTATTCTGGAACAATCCATGACATTCTTGAGTATTCTGGACTATTCTAGAAGTTTCTAGAAGGTGAAAATTCCAGCCAAATTAATAATGATAATACTTTGGAGAAACTAAAAAAGCACCCCATACTGAAAAATAAAAAATAATCCTAAACTAATCCAAAGATGTGTTCAATATCGATGGCTTGATGTACCTGATGACTTTCAATGAGTCTGAAATAAGAATAGATCTATTTACAAATTAATTAATTTTGTTTTAAAAAAGTGTGGAATGCTTTAAATTATATTTTTATTATGGTTCCAACCTGGCAAACAGCTCCTAACCAGAAAATTATGACAATGGACATTAAGCACCCCACCATTTTTTCAACAAAATGTATTTTTTTGTGAATAGATTAATTTTGATTTCAGACTTTCAAAATACATCAGTTACATCAAGCCATAGGACTTATTAGCAAAGTTATTTTGTTTAGCGACATATATGAGAATACTCCACTATTGGACCAACTGATAGCGAAGAAATGTGGTAACACTAATAAGCCGAGTGCTCGAGCCAGAAAGTAAGTAGGCGGTAGGCATTCGCAGACAGTGTGGTTGTCTCACTTGCACTCACACAGAGACTCTGTGAGAAATTTATTTGATAAGTGTACAAAGTTCGAATAAAATTGCAGGTTGAAAAGAGAAATTAAAATTTCTATGTATTTTATTTGTAACTAACGTTACTGCAGTTTCGTTAGTTACAAATAAAAGTGGTAAAAAACATAGAAATTTTCATTTCCATTTTCATCATGATCTCCTACCACGTAGTAACGGCTAAATCCAACAATTCATTAAAATTGTAGGTTTTAATAGACTATTATTGTCAGTTGACCAATTGCTTGGCGGCTGGTTACTTCTAGGTACGTTAAATTTATATCTATTTTCAGAGTTGTCTCTTGTTGATGTACCTATACACTCTGTAATAAATTGTGATAACGTTTCCTACGGTGATTTTTGTTGCTGACTACGTCCCAGCGGAACAATTTTCTTTCCCTCTGAGCCCCCTAGATTCTATTTCGTTAGATTTTTTTGTTACACCTTAGCGCCCAACGTGAGGCGTCAAAATGTAACACAAGAATCTAATGTTATTTTGATAATGTACTATCTGAAATAAATCAAAAACTAACACGATTCATACAAACACGAAAGTGAATGAGTTTCTGGATGGCACTCTCATCATTGACACCTGTTGTCACTTATAATTTACTGAAACAGGTTTGCTGATATTTCTAGTAGAGAAAACAATTTGAATGTTAGTCGACTAGCTGTCCTATCGCGAGCCTGGACAGGCAACTGAAGTAATTTAAGAGAACGTTACACTCCATACAATTTTGCGCTTTCATTAAGTTTATGCTTCGCCTGATTAGAACTTATAGGGTCTGTGATTAAATCTCACATGAAATATTGAGCGTTCCAGAACTACCATAATCCAAAGCGGCAGGTTGAAATTTGCTAAATTCACAGCCCATTACTGTTGCGATTTTGAAAATAGGAGCTAACTCAAAGATGTGCTACATATATAGCATCTGCAGTGACTGCTTCGCCTAATTAAAATTGCTGTGTAGTTGCATGGAAGAGAGATATTCATAATCCTCTCTGCAAGTCTGCTCCTAAATAATAATATTAATTCGTATTCATGGAATTACACAAAATGTTCCGAGTGTAATGCATTGTTGCATCAAAGTTTCTTATGGATGGGGTGATTTTAATATACCAGTTTATGATATCGTTTTGATGAAAATTTGTATGTAGAAGTTCACAAACTGAATCAAAGCTATTTTCCGCATTCGTTGGCCGCAGAATGTAGGTTTTCATTCCTGAAGTGTCGTCTACAACTGGTTTGACATTTTCAATGACGCAACAGATTCAGCGTTCTAGTTGTGCCATATTATTCTGGGTTCATGCCTCTGGTTTTATTTTACTGATAAGTGTCGCTTTTTCGTATCAGTTGATGTTTCGTATATTGTGGTGTGAAAGCAACTAGATGCCATTTCAGTTATTCTGATTTTCTCCTTCTTTGTATTGAAATTGTCTCTCTCTTTTTGACTTTCGTTCGCATTCCTTTATAATCTTGGGAAATAATTGAGAACTATCAAGTACGTTCATCGCTTTGAAAGTGATAACCTGAATACTTCTTTCGAATTCATTTTTGACTACAGCTGATTGTAAGTATGCCAGGGACAATTTCTGTTGTAGAAAATATCGGAAACTGAAGATTTTCTGAAATGTCGAAACATTTGAAATAAACGGTAACCTTGTCACGGTAACGCAGAGCTCTGACTTCATGTGCCTTCTTTCCTGAGCTACTCGTAATACCCCCAATGAATTATGAAGTAACCCCAAATTCCGACCCTGCTGTTAGAAAATTTTTCGATTAAACTACTGCAACTATCCTTTCAGTTCTGTTCGAAATAGATTTCCCGTTTAGTTGATTTGGAGCGGCGACTGCTCATCGTTAAGAGGTTCAACTCAGTACACTTCGAACTCCACTGTTCAATAAGTGTTTCATTGAGAGAACTGCGTTTATGTAGAATGTACTTTCTGAGCACCTTTTTTCAAATGGATTAAATCTCCAGCGTTAATCGTTACTTTCGCAAAGGCACCGCTCTTAAAGTGCCTCAAAGATTTTCCTGCAGTGCTTGTGGTTTTGTCCCTCAACAACTCATTTTTCCATTACACCAATTTCTATAGTCTTAAAGTATAAACCTTATACTAATTCGTACAAGATATGAAAAATGGCATTTATGTCCTTCATAACATTGCCCAAAATTGTGATCTTCGTTGAAACGATTGTGGGCAGTATGTAGAGACTAGCGTTGAATTTTTCCCCGTTGTAACAAGATGAGGCAAAGTAGATTGAAATATGTCTTCAATCTTGGCTATCAGTTTCGTTCCTCGAAGACCTGCATGTCTTTTCGTGCTACCCAGTTTGTTAATAGCGATCTCTCGTTTCATAATTTGCCACCAAACAACAAATAAAACCATAAGTTCAACTATTTTGGTATATAATTTAAAGTTTTTTTCATTCAGTCCGAATGTATCCGATTAGTAAGGGATCAAGTAATACTCCCATATATTTCATCTTTTCCAATCTTGTATGACTCCGCTTCAAAATGTTAGAGGTTCTAGTCTTTCTTGTCAAAGGTTCGTGTTCCTTTTTTTCTTGATCTGTATCATTATAGGGTTCAGTCATACATGCATGTTCTCTTCATAGTATCATAGATATAAGCAAAACCCACACCCAAAAGTAATAACTTTCTAACGAAGTTCGTATACGTCAATCTTCCTTTGAGAATGCAGCTCATCTAACTCGTCTTTCAACCATATTTTAACTAACTCATTGTTCAATGAGGGACAAAGAGACAAATTATCCATACACTGACATTTCAGGTTGATAATCAACACCAAATACAACAAAATTGTGAATTTGTCAAAATTGCGTTCAATGAATCTTTCCGAAAAAGTAATTTTTCTACTTTTTTCAACAACTTTTATTTGAAACTATCGTTTCGTCCTATATGGACATTTTCAAACCAATACAATAAACTCATAGTGTGAAATCGTTCACATAGGATGTTACGTTAGTTACGAATAGAAGTGGTGAAAAACATAGAAAATTAAAAAATCTATTCAAAATATGTTTTTCCATTAACCAGCTGTCGCACTCCTACGAACGACAACCCTCAAAAGTCGAAACTTCTGCAAGTTAAAGGATTAACGACGTCTTATCTTTTAACGTGTGTTCCATGATTATCTTCTACCACGTAGTAACGGGTACATCAATTGATTCTTACTGAGTTCGAAGAAGTTCATATCATCAGTGTGAGAATCTTGTGAATGATATCTAATTCTATTTCATTACGAATGCTTAGAATACAAAGGGAATAGAAAGAATGTTTTTCATATAATTCATATAGAAGTTTTTGTTTAGAAATCAGATTTCTTTAGTGTAATTTAATTTTATCTGAAGAAAGCTGTTTCGAAAAGGTTTCTTCTTTCAGTTGTGCCTGGAAGTTACTTCTTTGCACGATTCACACCTTTGTATAGAGTTAATTTTTGAAATTGATTGCTTTCTTCCTTTCTCTGAAAGATTCCTACATATTTTGTACCAAGATGGAGAAGTAGAGACCCTAAATATTGCTTTCCCAAAAATCAGCAAGAATATACTTATAGTGAAGTTTATCTCAGAAGTGTCAAGTATAAAAGATTCTCACAAACCAAACACAACGATTTGATCTTCACAAATTTCATTTTCAAAATATATCACACGTTTTGCTATCACTGAGGTTTTTTCGTAGTAAATAGAATACTGAAGTAAATTCCTTATTCTAATTTAATACATGGTCACTGATATGTACGGAAACGACCGATTATCTCTTGAAGTAAGATAGCTAACGAAAAATATTAAAGGGTTTTTCAAAATCTATCACACTAAATCAGTCAAAAAGACTTGAAGAAATAAAGTTTCTGTTTATTTGATAGAACATTCTATATATTACTACATATTACAATTCTGGTCAAAATTCTGAACAAAATTGATATTGCACATCATTTCCTAAATTCAACCGTTTTCGAAATATCGAGTTTGGAAAATAACTTTTCACTACTCTCAAATTCATTAAAGAAAAAGCACGAAATGATGAATATTTATTATGAAAGTCACCCAAAGTGGAGTATGTGGATTTGATTACAATTTTATTATATTTTTTCACAGAAAATAAAAAAGCATCATTGTTCGAGCTTGATGAAAAATGGGAGGTATGATGTATATTTTTAATGAATGTCTAGGATATTTAAATTTTTATGAAAACAATAGTTTTGCCAGAGGAAAAAGAGAGAAAACAATTTTAATAAACAACTCATATTTTCTTCTAAATTTTATTCAATAAGGTACTCATAGTGTTTACCATTTACCTACTCGCTGAAGAAAATTTTATAGTGAATATAAAATAATGTGACGAGGAATGGCAGCAATTTCATGCAACTCTTCGATATTTGGTGGCCTATTTTTGTGGACTCCTTTTTTTATGTGACTCTATAGAAAAAAATCAAGTGGGGTCATATCAGGAGACTTAGCTGGCCATTCCAAAATATGGAATAGCTCCGTCTTGCTGAAACCATATCTGTTCTGCCAGCAAATTGGGATTGTTATTATTTGGGAATAATCGTCTAAGCTCTGGAATACTATGCTACTGTGGAAGTAATAAATATCGTTCAGAGGTTGAATTTACGTTTATAAAATAGGGTCCTGTCATACGTGTCCACCAAAAATTCTTCACCAGACATTTATTTTTTGTGGTCGTTGAGTGTGAACTTCCACCATCCAATGTGGATTTTGGTCTGATCAATACCTACAGTTGTGTCGATTTGCGTGTTCGTTTAAACAAAATGTAGATTCGTCAGAAAATGAATTGTGGTTGACAAAGTTGACATTTTCATTCATTTCTTTCAAAACAACTTAACAGAATTCGATTCTACGATCAAAATAGTTTCCACCAAATTCTTGTACCAAGTGAATTTTATATGGATAGATTTTTTGCAAATTGCAATGTTTTTGGATGGAATATCGACTCGTGTTATGATTCAATGTCCTCTGTTGTGCCGAATTTCTAGGTTTTCACACCATATCTAACATGACATTCAAAAATTCTTCTTCAATTTTTACGTTTACTGGTGTTCCACTTTTGGTCGGTCTTTGACACCTCCAGTTTCATGAAAACGCTGAAATGTTTTTTGAAATGGTCGATTCATAAATGGATTGCCGATTGGGATGCAATTCATTGAAAGTATCCACTGCATGGTCACAACTCCGTCTTCTATCACCGTATCTTATGATCATTAAAATTCCAATTCACTCAGTGTAAGTTAAACGTACCATTTTTGCGAGAAAATTATTTACACTAAATGTATTTTTGACATGTGTTGTCAAGATCATCACTGTTAGACAAAAGAACGAAGCGGCGTCGTTATGAAGCTGAAAACTTTCAAAATGACACTTGATGGAGTATGAATTTCTTGTACTAAAATATTTTTGGATAATTTATCAGAAAGTTATTTTCACAATTCAATATCTCGAAAACGGTTAAATTCAGGAAATGATATGTTCATCTTTTTTGTTCAGAATTTTGACCAAAATTGAAATATGAAACAATATATTCTATTAGGTAAAAAGCAATTTTATTTCTTCACATATTTAATTTTCAATCAGTGTGATATACTTGGAAAACCCTGGAACTTTTGTAATTGAACGTTTTTGGCTAGTTATCTTACTTTAGAAAATAATTGACCGTTTCCATACATATCAGCGACTCTGTATAGAGGAGAGTGGCCAAAATCGTACCGTCTCCTGAATCGTACCACATTAATTTTAATACGAAATAGAGTGACTACAGCGGTGATACCAGCAAGTACTGCCTAATTGTACTGTCGAGACTAAGTTTGAGGCGTGTGCGGTTACTCTTTAAGTTGTTGTGAAAGATTTCCTGTTTTGGAGCTAGTTGATAGTGTTTTGGAAACTTTTTCGTAAGAACGTAGTGACTGCCAAGGTACGTACTGATATTATTCATTAATAATTTGTAAAACTAACACTAATAT